>LQNK01003467.1:87176-106514 GCA_001586405.1 Phoebis sennae | reverse complement strand
TCTAGTGATTGTATAAACTTTAGAAAGAAAGAAAACATTTATTCATACCACACAGCGTATGCTGCGCCTGAGTCAGACGCAGTACTGATTTCAGCAACTCCTAATATCAAATGTTCCTTGTTTTGAATGTTCTTTATGCTCTTTTAGTGGAAAAAGTCAGTGATCTAATTTAACAGCCGAAATGGTCAAGAAATAAGAATACTCTTTTCTATAAGGCCGGAAACACCTACAAATATTTACACCTGTGGGTGTTTATGGGCGCTGTTAATAACGTCACACATTATATTATTGTTGGCACTTTTATTACGTGGGAAAATCAAGAAAAATCTGGAATATCTAAAAAATTCCGAAATTCTGGGTTCCATTCATTTTGTGATGAACAGAAATAGCATGAGGTGTAATTCTTAAACCATACCGTCACTTGAATGAAATATCTTTTTGCACAAAACATATACAATAGAATACGTATATAATACTTATATTAGTAGTAGAAAAAATGCATACTTCTACCCTTCACAAAAATATGACAAACAGTGGGTAATCAATTAGTGTCAAAATTTAATATATCTAGTCTTTGAATAATACAAATTTTTTATCGTAAAATATTAATAATTAAGTTTTTAATTAAAAAGTGGCAACCCTACCACTACCCAATACTTTACGACGTCATCAGCCATTTTACAGCCCATCACAGGAATACATGAATAGAAATCTTTGCATTACATAACGTGCGGCTTTATAAAGACATTGGAGTATTTATTTATCTACAATACTATTGATAGGGTTGTCACAATCGAATTGTACGTATATCTTTTATTTAATAACGTATTCATAAACAATACTTAGATAAGTAAAGAAGCAAAACGATGCGAAGTAGCAAGTCATATCTCAATGCGTTCCAAATTGATAGCTTTTAATTCGAAAGCAATGAAATTATGAAACCCTATTTAAACTCCATTACCGACTGTCACTTAAATATCGTCGTTATAAGGTTTAAGGGGCTCTGTGCATTCGAGCTCAATGTTAGAACTCATAGTATTGTTTGACAAACCTAAAAAATAAAAAATAACAACATACTTTTGCAATCCTTAGGAAAACATTTAGTAAAAGAGATTTTTTGTTTCAGACCCTTTTCACATAAAAATTTAAATAAAAAATTTGTAATCAAATCAATCCAGTTCTTCCGGAAACTATTATATACAAATGAAAATCTCGTAAAGTAACATGTCGATGGTAACAAATGAAAATCTCATAAAGCATGGTTTTGAGTTAAATGGAACAATTAACAAGCACAATGTAAAATTTTCACTCGTAAAATATTTGGTTTTTTACGTGGTTTTTACTCCTCAACGAATATATAACTTAAAACTTTAACTTAACTTAAAACTTTAACTTCCTTAAATTGTCAGAAACTCTTAAGGCTTGCTTTTAAATAAATATTCCTGTATATTATACACAACACCATCTAGTCCCAGATTAAGCAAAGCTTGTACTATGGAAACTTGATAACTGATAGACATACTTAAACATACATACATACTAAAGATAAATTAACCAGACAGTAAAATTACATATTCATCACATCATAATTTTCTACTCATGGGGATCGAATCCACACCCTGCGCAATAACCAATGCAGTATCCACTGCACCAATCGGGTCACTTACGCAACGTTAATAACACATAATGCGTGTCCAGTTAGCCGCTAACCAATTAGCCGGTTAGCCCCTCAGTAGCTACCGTAACATCCTGGATTCCCGGCGACGCTGCGGGCGACGATTAGTTGCAATTTCACGTCAAACGGACGGAAGATTCTCTGTTATTAAATGGCTTCGTTTGCGTTAAATTCGTAGTCTAATAAAACGTATTCTATCACCTAATTCAGAGTGTAACCTATTTGTATACGTAGTATTTACTTGGGTTTCTTTTAACGCGAGTCCATTACCTATTGAATAAAAATACTTTATAAAGGATTTTTCACGCGGTTTATTATACACTAGCTGCGCCCCAGGGCTTCGCTCCCGTAGGAATATCGGGATGATATATAGCTTAAAGCCTTCTCCAATAAATGGGCTAACTAACACTAAAACAATTTTTCAAATCGGACGAGTAGTTCCTGAGATAAGCGCGTTCAAACAAACAAACTCTTCAGCTTTATAATATTAGTATAGATTATTTTACATTTTTATTTAACCCGACGTTTTGAGCACATTACCAAATACTATCTTCGTGGACATAACTGGATGTAGCTACACAGTTTTTGAAACAATCATGAAGACAAATATTATCTCAGTTACCCGTGACCATGCTCGCTGTAAAGTGGTCGAAACGTCGGGTTAATAATAATGTATATATAAGAGCGTTTAAAATCCTTTAAAGTATTTTTATTCTATTTGTATATGATTTTTTCCAAATCCATATATTCGTAGGTGTAAAATTGACATCTAAACAAATAGATTAGTAAGTTAAATAAACTATTAAACTAGACAGAAATTTCTATAGAAACGAGGGCATTTTATTTCATTTTTAAAACGTTATTAAATTAATAATTATGTGTGAATTCGTTTATTTTGGAATGATATTTAAATAATGTTTATAATTTTGTATATGAAATTGTTGAAAAGCCTACTTGTGGTATGACTATGACTTAAATATTTTATATTGTGTTTTTCGCTTAAAGATAGATTGAGTAGGTTGCTGTTGCGTCTATAACTCTTGTTTTCTACGTATTTATAAAACACACTCATAGGTATACTATATTTTCCTTATATATTTTTTTAAAGGCCAGAATAATAATCAGATCTATGAAACAATCTATGAATTTTTAAAAGTTTACATTTGTATTCTATAACGTTATTATACTCATTAAAATTGATCGTGATGTAAATCATATATCAAAGCGACAATCACTTTTCTTTTTGTCCAGTGAGTCAGCAATCTTTAGAGAAAGTGAACTTTTGATAGAGAACAGAGATGTACCGTAAAGTGTTTATGGATTACCATTGACCGCGACATTGCTCGCGGTTAATACGGAGCCTATAGATCAATAAAAAGTATTATCACCTACTCCAGGTACCCCTATCTGTTAAGGAAATTTCATCAAAATTTGTACAGTATTTGCTGCATGATTAATACACAAACATCCAAACATTCAAATTTCCTAGCCTATTCTTTTGTCGATAATTTCCTACACACTTCTGTTCTTGGTTTATTATAATTTCATAACTTTTACAGTAAACTTACGATAGAATTTATACTTATCCAATCTTAATTATGAAACTTTTTATTATATCTCAGCTGCGTAGAAGATTTAATTTCCTTACCTTCCGTAGTTTACTAGCAACAGCGGTTTCAAATGAGTAATGATGTTTTGTACAATAACTTCGTTTTTGTATTTCCGAACAAATTCAATAAGGGACATTCAGATGAGCCTATGCGTCCATCAAAGGCCAGCTCAGACACTCCCGATGTTACAGGAGTTCATGGGAGGCGGTGATCTCTTTCCATCAGGTGACCCGCATTTGTAGAGCAGATAAAGGAGATCTGCTCTGCAAAGAAAACCTCATCACACATTGAACAACTAGCTTTCTGTAACTGAATATTGCAATGCTTCTTCACGATAGTCTACTGCTGGGGTTGGGAATTACAACAATGCTCGGCTCCCCTCTCTTGTTGCTGAAAATGTCATGCAGCAGAATTACTCTTTGTTGTCTCTCACGACACCCACGGGTAAAGGTGTGTTTGTGCAAACCACATTTTTTTTCTTCAAAGCTAAACGTAATTCAAGAGGAACGTAACATCATAATACTTATAATTATGAGGCTTATTTGAATAAAAAATATGACGTAATATTTCCTATAAAAATTCCATCTATCTCTGCCCTAAGGGGCTATGCAATTATCACATTCGAAGAAATTCTTTCGATACACTATTTCAATTTAAATGTTAATATTAAAGATCAAAGAAATATCCCAGCTGTATGTTATAACTACTTTTCTGTGACATTATAAATAACTATCAAGTATTTATGAGGTTTCTGTCAAGTATCGATATCTTCATAATAATAATTTATAGCTTGTATAGGTTTATGGGAGATAAAGACCGGTTTTGATGAGATTTAATCATTATAAAACATGTTTGGTTATATATGATGCAATTTTCAAAATGATTCTCGCTTGAAGTATTAAAATTAGACGACTATGCTTCTTTTATTAAATAAAAAATTTGTTTTGGTTTTCACCCGCATATATCTACCGTTCCCGTTTGATGTCTGGGATAAAACCTATTTTTAATCCTTTCTCGGGTTTCAAACAGACTCTGTACAAAACTTCATCCAAATTTGTTCAGTGTTTTGGGACAGACATACAGACACAGTTACCAAATTACGAATAATGCGAAGGATTTAAATTTAATATAATATTAAGGAAGTGACGAATATTATTTTATGAAAATAATAGATAATAAAACATGTGCGGAATTTTTACAACCGTAAATTAAACAAAATAACTTGTTTATATGAAATATCTTTGTAAATAACTTTCTCTCATACGTTGACTAATATCACACAAATACTTAATAAAACCGCGTTCACTTTCATATCTCGAAGGAGATTTTACGAGGCGTTTCCAGAGAAAATTGGAGAAATAACTGTATTTTCTCAAGTTTAACATTCTTGTATCTTTTTTATGTAAACAACCAATTTAAATTTTACGCGTGACATAATGAGTTTGTTGTTTGTTGAGATTAATTTTATTTCTGTTGAAATCTATTTTAACAGAAATAAAATTAATTTTCTACTTTTTAGTGGAAGTCGGTTCTATTTTTGGGCAAAAAGTTCCTTTTGCTAACATTCATATATTCTATTCCGTTCTTTAATTCTAATAGTTTTTACTTTTTACTTTCAATTACGTCACGGAAAAGGAACTATTATATACGTATATGACTTAATGTATGGTACATTAGCAAGCAATTCTTGAAGGTTTAACATCGGCTGGTAAATCGACAATTCGTGTTTACAATCTCAGTCCATTCTAACCATTAAGGTTTGATGTTCTGCTCTGGTGGCCTTTTGACTTTTGTTAGTGATCTTTTTATTGATTTTACGAAAATAATATCTTTATTCAGACGAGCGTAATACTTTAAAATAGAGGTGGAGTTTCTTAATTCGCAGTGTATTTTTTAGGCGATATTTTCTAAGCGACATGCTTAAAGGCTTATAATATTCTTTCCTATTGATCCTACTAATATCATAATAATAATAATATATAATAAATTCTTTATTTCAGGACAAAAAGACATCCCATACAATATAAAAGTAACAAAGTTATAGTCAAGAATATACTTTTACTTATAAATAAGTAGATCGGTCGTTACAATTTTATTTTGTTAATGATTTTTAACAATCAATAAGACAGTGGAGTGTGAGTACTAAGCCAGTATTTATATATTGGAGTATCAACAGTGCCAGCGACAGCCCTCAGAATAGAGTTACTGGAGCGCCTTATCCTATCCCAAAACGTTGCTACGCGAGAGCGGATTATTGCATAGAAATCTGGGACCCTCGCCTCCGCAAACATGCCGGACGCACTGCAAAACCTCGGCAGTTTCATCAAGACTCTGTATGCGTCATTATACTGAATTCTTAATGAATTCCAGGTCTTTTTTGTGAAGTTACACCACAGTTGGCAGGTGTACATGCACATGGTATATGTTTTAAACAGTAAGTTTTTTACAGCAGTGGTGCACTTCACAAATCGTCGCGCAAGCATATTACTACGAACGGCGAGGGCCCTCCGCTCTCGTTCTATATCATCATCATCCTTTAAATGTTCATTCAGGATGTGACCCAAATACTTGAATTGTTTCACCGTTTTTACTTGAATACCATTCAAATACAGCCCAGGTATTCTCTCCGGACCCTGTCCAGCCCTAAACACCAACAATTCGGTCTTCGAGGTGTTGTACTTCAGGCCATGAGAATTCGCATAATTCTCACAGATTGAAAGAAGCTCTCTCAGAGCTTTAATCGAAGGGCTCAACAGGACCATATCGTCAGCATAGTTGATATTGTTGACACATATATCGCCTAGGTAGCATCCGATTTTGGCCCTCCTGAGCTCGACGATCAAATCATTGATATATAGGCTGAACAGATCAGGTGAGGTTAACCCTCCTTGACGGACCCCACAATCTAGCCTATATCCGCTAGATACGGAGTCGCCCCATCTCACATGGTTAATTTGATTTCCATACCAGTATCTCAACAGACTCACCACACCGCTCGGTGTTCCGGAAGCCTCGAGCTTATCCCAAAGAATACCATAATTTACCAAATCGAATGCTTTACTGAGATCTAAAAACATGTATACACGCTGGTCTTACGTTTAGTATAGTAACTTATGGTACTCTTTAGGCTCATGATAGCCGAGTCAGTCGAGAGACCGGGCCGGAAACCAAATTGTGCATCATCAATGCTCAACGATTTTTGAATTTTTGGGTGAATAAGGCGCTCCAGAATCTTATCATAAATGCGATAGTTTGTGAGGATGCATGTTCGTTTGTTACTCTTTTAGGCAAAAACTATTGAAGCAATTATTATGAAACTTGGTATGCATATAGGTAAGGGATCAGCATAACATATAGACTACTTTTAATCCTGGAGTTGCACTGGATCATTAGTTTCGCAGGTAAAAGCGCAGGACGCGGCTAGTATTATATTTATCTGTGTATATCATAACTAGTTTTTCTATGTGACATTGTTTGAAATTACGAGTATGTATAATTTTTTTATCGTTTATTAAGCCTGTATCTAAATAATTAACTGTGTTCGTTTTGTTGGATTTAACATTTACTTATTTTGACTAATTTTTAAACAAAATAATAGAATAATGTGTTATATGATCCTTTTGAGAGACCTTGACACATACATGGTTGAGAGCACAAACAACTTTACAAACGATATTATGTTAAAACTTGAATTGCATCGGGTTACATACTCTGACCTAGTGAGTAATCAAGCGTTTAAAGTACATTTCGGCCATTCATATCAAATAATATGCAGTTATGCAGTAAACTAATAGCTATGTAAAATTATGTTGAATGTTATAGAAATATACTGTGATTCTACACAGCCAAATAAAGAATTAGTCAGTTAACAACAAATCACAGCTAGTCATAACCACTCTTTAAAATGTATGTATCTCCTACAACTACAAACCTGTTAATTGTATTATGTAAAGCATCCCAAAAGGCCTAGATTAGTTCGGGTCCTAATCGAATTTCTGTATTTATTATTTTTAAGGTTGAAAGGGCCCCTTATTCACAAATACGAATCTCATCGGAAAATATCGAAAATCGGAACAAGATTCATACAAGTTTCGACGGAAACGACTTCCTTTCGTTCGAAACAGTACTTAGATATTGAACGCACCTACTCTTTTATTTATTTCATTAGGCATACACAACAGTTGACACAGTATAGAGTAAAAGAAAGAAAGAAAGAAAGAAAGAAAAATATTTATTTGCAACAACTATGCACATACATACATCTTACAGAAATAAATACAAACAAAGATAAACATAATAAAAATACATATGCACATAATTGGTGCGAAAAGGTTCGAACTCAGCATCGTGCTGGTTGCAGGCTACCAGCGCTGGTCTTCCGTTCGGACCCCTCTGTGACGTGAAATTATTAAGACAGCAGTCCCAATCACTTGTACAATAAAAAAACAAATTAAATGCAAGTACAATACAGCTCTTAATTCTCTTCTTATTTTAATGCTTATAATAGTATGTCACATTGCACACCTATACGGTAGAACATGTTCTGTATAAAACTGTAATAACAATACTACCATGTTTTAGCAATTAAAGAATTTGATTTGATTTAAATATAGGGTGTTTTAGGTGAAATTGCCAACCTAAGCGTGCATACACGACCAAACAAAAATTATAGACGTTCACGTGACGTTAACAAAAGCACATTTTATAATCTATACTAATATTATAAAGAGGAAACCTTTGTATTTTTGTATGTTTGTATTGAATAGGCTCAAATACTACTGGACCGATTTCTAAATTTCTTTTACCATTACTTAGAGGGATTCTTCCGAATCCGTATGGGCTATATTTTATCCCGGAAAATAGATATAGTATATAATATTATGCGACAGGAGCGAAGCCGCGCGGATCAGCTAGTTTTTTATAAGATTCCTAGGAATCTAAACCATGAAAAGCCTATGAACCGTTAAGTCTAAAAATATAGGTTCATTAAAGACGGGTTAATAAGAAAATTAGTCTATTCAATATCGTGCACTCCTCTTCTACTCAATAAGAAAGACAGAGACAGCAAACTACAAGATTTGACACAAGATTTCCTCTTGTAAATCAGTTGTAGATAGAATTATTAAGCTCCCTGTGGAATTGTAGATGCAGTGATAAAATAAACGAGGCGTTGTTGACATAACTTGTACCACAAACCGGTGTGGGTATTTACAACGTTCGTAGTTATGGACTATTTGTGTGGTGTTTCTGTTATATAGGATTCATGTGCTATACATTAATGTATTCTTTGATAGAAGTCATGTTTTTTACGATCTTTGTATTACTATAAAATTACATAATAAATATTTTTTTGACTTTTTACAAACAAAATTTTGAGATTTTTATAAGAATTAGACACCAATAATTCGAGACATAGATTTAATTCCTTATAATGTTTAATTTACAAAGTTATATAATTCCTTAATTTTAACGCAAACTTTTATTAAGTAGATGTATTTTTGTGTTCCTGTACTCTTCTATAACAGTTGAACCGATTATAATAAAACTTTGAGATAATGCCAGCATACATATTTAAGTTTATAAACGGTACGAACAAGATACCGTTTCGCCAATTGTATAACATGAATACATTCTGTTATTTAACATAATATTCCACATTATGCAATCTTCAATTAATCCCAAATGACCAGAAAACAAAAGCTAATGGGATATTCGTTCCCGTGAGAATGCTTCATATTGTTCGCTATTCACAAAGAAAGTTTTTTATTATTTCATATTACGAGGAGAAATCAGATAATTGCGGTATTACCTTTGATTTTTAATTACCTTTTGTATGGTCGGTGTAATTATATGTTTACCCGACTAGCCCGGAAAAAGGTTAATGATTTCAAAAATGATAGTAAATCAAGGAAGTGGAGTGAACAAAATAAAAAATAAGTTATTACTATGACATACGTACTGTTATAAACGGTAACTACGACCAACATAAAAAATGGTCGATATTTAAACTAAGTAAGTTACCCACTTCATCTAACATCGGTCTATTTATTCTTGTTTGTTCATCATTATTATCAATTAACATTTATGTTCCATTATTCATACTACATTTAACTGTATTTTATTGTATTTATTTAATTGATTATTTATTATAATTTCCATATCTATTTCTGATTTCTCCAATCGTTACTATGCCATTGGGAGCTGCTGAAAATCTTTGGGTCTTTGAATAAATCTTTCTTTCTTTTTATTTATTAAAAATAAGAATAAAGTAAAAATGTAGTATGAGCCCTTACTCTATAAAATGATTATCATAATTTTCTTATTCGCTTGCAAACATGGTATAAAAGATGTTATGTAATATATATTTTCGATAGAATTGATTTATAAAAATACTAAGTAAAAAACATTTTTAATTGTTGATACCAATCATATAATTCCTATTATTACCAGTGAAGTATATGTATTCAGATAAAAAAAAATACAGAAATACTGAGTAAAAAACTTTTTTAATTGTTAACACCACTCATTTATTTTACTATTATCACCAGTGAAGTATATGTATTCACAAAAAAAAACAAAAATACATACATAATAAATCTTCAACTCTCATATAAATCATACTTTCTTCATTAATTTAACATAATATTATCTTTTCAGGTACGTAACGTTATCTACAATCTGCAGCGATATTAAAGGAGACATGTGAACATGTTTTTCATTTGTTAGTATATCAAGTAAGCATTATTTGACTATACCTTTGGTTATTTTATAAGGTAGTACTTTAATTATTTAATCTTTTTCATTTAAATCTTGTTCGATATGACAACTGGACTATGGTTTTGGATTCCCATCTTGCAGTATGTTTATAATTTAATTATGTTTTCCTCATTTAATTTTAATTGTGTTCGTTCCTCTCCCATCGTGTTTTACTCCTCTCCCAATTTCCCATCATAAATCTTTTTCTTATCCCCTCCCCTTCCTTCAAGCTGGCAAGGCTGCGACACTTTGATGTTGTAGATGTTCATGGGCTGCGGTCAGTCACTTAACATCAGGTGAATCGTATGCTCGCTTGCCTGCTGTACCATAAACAAAGTAGCATCAACATAGACGCAGTCTATTCTTCTTACATTAAATTGTCTATGACTTTCAAAAATAAATTACTTTTCTTTATTAAGTCAGATGAATGTTTTAATAACAATTTTCTGCATAATCTAGCATATAATTTTAAGCAATTAATAAGAAGCCGTAAATTATGCCATAAAAGCATAGAAATGATTAGATTCGTAACGCTTCCGAGATTTTTTTCCCAACACCCGTTACCAGGCGATCATGTCTTCAAGGTACTTGACCGAGACAAAATAAACTATTGGTGTTGGAAATTGAACCTTATTTTAAAGGGATAAGGTTCAGTAAAAGTGGGTGAGATTTAAGAATTGTTGGCCCAATAGCGGTTAATAGTCTGGCGTAGGGTTGATGCTTGAGTATCTTCAAAGGTGTTGAGGTGTCAGTTGTAGACTATATTTTTTTTTCCAGACAGATTAAAAATATATTTATTTTTTTTTAAAGTAGCCAGTAAAGCCAGCCAGCCAATTTATTAAAGTCTTTAGAAAACTAGCCAGTTCAATTTTTTTCTTATTTTGCAAATTATGTTATAATTATAAATAATGAGAAAGTGTGTTTGTTTAGATGTTTGTGGTAATCGAGCTACAACTACTGGGTCGATTTTCATAAAATTTCGTATACAGATAAGCTGACCTACTTGGCTTTTTTGTTGTAAAGAGTTTACATCGGCAAAGTCATTCAATAAATTATGCGCATGTTCCATTACTTTCTAATAAAATTCTATAATATTATAAAGTGACAGCCCTACGAAGGCGTTTTTTCTCTCATAGTCAGCATTATATGATAATTTATTTACTTAAATGTTAGTAGGTTACTTTAAATGTCTTAGAATAAATTATGGATGCATCGACAACCTTGGTTTACGATTTGGTAGACGCTTAAGTTAATAGAGATGGTTTCTATTCCTATTGAATGAATGAATAAATGAATAATTCTTTATTGCACAAAAAGAAAGGATACTACAAGAAAAGGTTTCTATTCTATTCCTATTCCAAATCATAATCGTAAAATATCGCTTCTGCCCGTGAATTCGCTTTTGTAAAATTCTAATGCCCAGTTCCTATATAAATAAAACTAGTCGTTTTACTTACGGACAGTACAATATCCTACTAGGCGTAAGTCTAAAGCGTTTCTATAATGGACGTGACGTTAACATAACTACCAAAACTTGGTTCTGATTGGTTGATTAGAACCGCCCTTTATGATAACCATTCGTTTGTGTTATACTATGACGTTCCGTCGTTTATAGGAACCGGGCATTAGTCGTCTATAGGTTAACTAGTGACTCGCTCCCAGGTAGACCTCGCATTGCTATGTATAAATTAAGACTTGATACATTTATTCATTGATACCACACTCGACTTATATGAAAATCGCATAATCTTTACCCCCCGATTTCGCTCATTTTTGTACTCAATTGTTCTCTATCTTATAAACCACACTCCAGATATACTCGTACATGCATCTATTTTACCCCACTATGTTTGTTACTTCCCCACCGATTTCGCTCATCTTCGAACTCAAATTTTCTTTCATCGAAAAACGATACTTATGTTACCATTTCGACTTTGTATATATTTGTTCATTTAAAATGTGGGTTAGTAGAGTCTAAATGAATTTTCAAAAGAAGTTTAACAAACATTTACCTTTTTCATTTCCCTTGTTTGTAAATATTCCAGCTTTTTGGTATAAAAAAACCATTTCAAATAACAAACTTAATATCAGTTAATCCATACTATCTTTTGCCTTAAATCAACCCATTGAGTATATAATTTTCACATTATAATTACGCACATTGATAAAAACTACCCAGGTCTTAAGTCTACAAAAAGAAGAAATGTACCAAATATAGTTTACAAAACACAGATTAATTATAACTCACCTACATTTAATTACAAAATTAACGGACGGAGCGATTATAATCTCGTTCAAATTAACGGCACATTTCGGCAGCCTTCTGACAGATCGGACGTTGCTCTTCCTCTTATACCAGTTATTAAGTGTTGCCACAGATAATATAATACTATACTAGTAGTGTTACATATAAACAAACTTCCCACAACTTGGCCCTTAATACGTAAATCATAATATATACATCTAAAAATTACTCAAGAATTACACCATGTAATGGTAAAGTTATAAACAAGTCGATCGTTTTTGAGTTTTGCGTTCACGACACAGAGAAGTATCTGGGCACAGATTAAAGAATAAAGGGCAGATGGAGTATTCCGAAGACTCGAGTGGCGCCAAAAAGCAAATACAAATTCCAAAAGCAAAATACAAAAATATTCGTCTAGTTTGATACAACACGTCACAAGAGCTTCGTAATTTTAAAGCCTCACTCGAGTCTTCGGAACACTCCATCTGCCTTTTATTCTCTAACCTGTGTATCTGGGAGACTTTATATTTACAATCGAAATACTTTGTTACCTACTAGTAATGTAATGTAACAAAACTAGGTTCATCCCCATCTGCAGCACCTAACATTATTTATTGTAACTACTTTAAATACAAATAGTCATTTCATTTGATTGATTAAGTATTTATCTTGCAAAATAAATTTAAGTAAATTGTACATTACTCAGTCAAAATGTTATGTAGGTACAGTTTAAATTATTTCTCCCTTTTTAGTTCACAATTTTTGAGGTTTTTGTTTTTATAATTATAACATCATTAATTTACACTTTGATTTGGTAAACATTGTTTTTTCTATTCAATTAACTTTTTCGCTAGTACCTTTCAGGACACATGTTTAGAGCATGACAAATCATACAAAAAACATTCAAATATATACTCAATAAAATAGTTTTTTGAAGTGCTTTAACAATGTTCAAGACAGTCTATATTTTTGAGCAATGGGTGTCATAAATCTCTAACAAAATTCATTTTAAACAAAATTTAAACTGACACAAAAAGAAATGGCGTCAAATACCTTTCGTATAATGCATACATATCAAATTACGTAATATTGACACCATGGTACAACACCGCAATACTGATGACATGCGAGCATTGTTGTGTACTGAGAAGTGGTTATTGTTTTGTCTTTAATAATAAGGGGACAGGGGCAAGCAACTTTGAAGATACAATTCATTGAAAAAAAGACTTATGTATATCAACAGGCATATATCTCTTATATTCTTATAATTCATCATTTACTATATCATTTACTATATTCAATATTCTATCTATCCCTTGTTTTGCTTACTAAAGTCAGGCAAATCTATCTATTTGCACTTACTTTGATTTCAATACGCTGTCGACCAATAGCCTTTGTATGACGTTTGACAATCAAATGTCATTTAATCTGAGATAACAATCTATCTTTAATCTTTGAAACATTATTGAAAACGGCCGTTACATGTAGGTTTGCCGTCCAAATAAAAAAAAAGTTAGCTATAATTTACGAATGGCACGTATAGATCTCATTAAAATAGTTGTCAATTAATGTTGCGACTGTGTATTTGTAATTCTTTTAACTTTCAGTACAGATTATCGGAAATCATTGTGATTACTTCGCATGACAATATAAAAGAATTCGCGAATTAACAAGCCTTTCTACCGTCACGGTGTCAGACATGTTGGGGAATTTCGTTTTTATGACAACGTAATTGGGATCAAAATCGTTTGATAATATTGATTGGATAGGGCTGTCACCTGTGTTACTATTAAACTTTTGTCATATTTTTTCTATTTATTTTAAGGTGCTTTTACTCGTAGATCAGACCTTGACATTAGTTGTAAGTGAAAATTACATAATGGAAAATTACAAAGCAATTACAAATGTGCGTCTTATCAAAACGTGCGGTTTTCAGAGCTTTCTTCGTTGTTCCTTGGCGTTTTTATTATACTCATAAATTAACTATATCTAGGGACCCAAAATAAGTAACAATCTATATTTATATTATAAAGAGAAGGGATTTTGTTGTGATACCAACAGCATTGAATAGGCTCTATAACTAGCTAATCGATATGAAAAAAAAAATTAAATTATTTTCCTTCCTTCCTCGTTTCCTCGATTCTCGAAAATCTAATGGCTAAACAGAAAAGGTTTATAATCGATTTCCTGAGATGAGTGCGATCAAACATGTACGATCATAGATAAAGATGAAGAAGTATAGATAACTATAAAGAGGAATATTAGTATTTGACTTCGAAAAAACTGCAACGATTTGAAAAATTATTTTACAGTTGGAAGAATGATGGTGAAAGAATTTTTAAAAGCGGTCCAGTAGTTTTTGAGCCTATTCATTACAACCAAACAAACCGACAAAGTTTTCCTCTTTATATATTAGTATAGATAACGTACGAATGGCAATTGGCAACCCTGCGTTGGGGCGAAAGTATGAGGTATGCCAATTGGATGATATAGGGAAATGTATTGTTCTTGTTGATCATAATTGATTTAATTGATGCTTTTCTTTTGTGAAAGATCAGATAGTGTAAAGTATTTTAATTTTGTTTAGTCGTGCATAAATTAACTTAGAGCAATTTTGTAACGGTAATTATTACTTTAATATTGAATTAAAGTTAGTCTAATGGTAAATTTTCGAAACTGGTTGTAATTAAATAAAGTTTACTAATAAATAGTGGAAAAAGTGTAAAAAGTGTAAAAAGTTAAAAAGTCCTTAATTCAATACTTAAAAATTAAAATGCATTTCCACCAAGAAGTCACAAATCACAATACAATCTATCAAGTATGCTAATTACTTAGTTAGAACTAATTTTTTCAAACGTTATATAAAAGGCAATAATCATAAAATTACACTAGGGTTGACAAAAAAAAAAAACAAAAAGCAATCAAAGAAAAAATAAAAAAGAATAATTTAGTTCAGTTCGATCACTATTCAAAATACAAATATTATTAGTATAGGTCAAATACTATTAATATCCAAGAAACAAGTGCTGCGGTTTATAAATACATTTTTACGAGCATAAATTAAATAAACAAAAAATAAAACAATTCTTCACAATAATTTGTTATGCCAAAAATAAATACAAAAAGCAATCAAAGAAAAAGTAAAAAATAATTATTTAAATTCAAAATACAAATATTATTACTATCCAAGAAACAAGTTCTGGTTTAAAAATACATTTTTACAAGCATAAATTAAAATTAACAAAATAAAACAATTCTTCACAATAATTTGTTATGGCACACGTAATACTAAATGACAATGCATTTATATTTTTATGTAACTCTACGGACATACAAATTACATTTAATGATAATGTTTAGTGACTTTATGAGGTTAATCTTGTCTATATCATGCTACAGTATTTTAAGACGTAACTATTGTCAACGTAATAGCAGTTAATTATTATTATTTATCCAGCTGTGGTTCGTGGTTTCAACTGTAAAAGTAAAAGTAAGTCTTGCTCGTAAATATCATAATCACAGATTAGAGATTAAGGGTGTAAGATGGAGTGCGCCGAAAACTCGAAAAGCAAATACAAAATCGTTAAATCTTAAACCATAAATCATTTATTCATTTGTATTGTGAGTACATGGGATGAAAAAATGAAAAAGAGATCGTCACATTTTACCTTTGATGGCATTCAAATGGTCAAAAAAATAATTACAACAATAAAATTAATTACAAACCATAAAATTATGTTCTTACATTATACATACATTATTAATTTGGTAATCGTTTATTTAGCTAGACGAAACATGTCACAGATCATCACTCGATCAACATCAACACTCCATCTACATTTTATTCTCTAATCTGAGATCAGAATTATAAAAATTATATTTCATACTTCAGTTGAATAAACCAACAAACAAAAAATAAATAACTTTATTCGCTTAATAATATATGAGTATAATTGTGATTTTCATTGACTCTAGATTTCCATATTTATAGTAAGTATGCCCAATATTGTATGAGTGCAATTTTTAAACAGTAATTTATCAATTTATGCTTATACATAATGTTTTTATATGTTGTGTATAAAAAAGCATTACTAATTACTATGTATCTATATAAATTCTTTTACTTATCGCATTTAACCAATTTAATCACAACAACAAGAATGCTTTTCACATGAATCATTTAAATTATATAAGTCAAACCTATTCTTAATATCTTCTAAATGATTAATATTGTGTCACACTTTTTCTAAAACCAAACTTAAAAAAGTGTCGATGGTTCAAAACCTGTGAAGATTTTCTATCAATACGATGACGCCATTTTGAATAACGCCATGTCACGTCGCATTATTTCATCTTTCGCGCCAAAACTTTCTAAGCATTCATCAGTTCTTAATTTATGTTCTATCGTTAGCCTGTAGCGTATAACAAGTAAAATTAATGTTTTATTACAAAACACGGATTTAGCACGAATTATGCAAATTAAAAGATACCTAGGTAATTGACAAACAGATATTTATTTTAAACGACAAATATAAAAAAGAATAAAAGAAAAAAAAATGTTATGATCTTATTCTAATTCCAATATAGGTAACATCAAATTTTGTGTTAATTATAAGTATTATAGGTTAGTAAAAATTTACGATATAGAAATTTTTTATACCATTATAGTTTGAAACCTGAAAATATATGTAAGATATTTTTTTAAAGAGAAATCCCACGGGAATGGGAAATAGACGCAGATGAAATCGCGGAGCACAGCAATTCTTAAATAAATGTATTGTCTTAGCTATCTATAAGCTAATATTATATATTATGTTTTAGTATATATTGTCCTGTCCCATCCAAACATGGATGGGTGGGTTCCGTCCCACCGGTACTGAAATACCTAAATGAATTACAACTGTACTTTTTTTATAATCTTTCTGCTACTGTTCGCTTTCTTTGAAACACGACCGGAATGACCGTTTACAATGGATCGTAACGTTTCTTTAGACTTGTATTGAATTAATGTGGAATTGCATGCATACAATGTAATGCATAAAGTGAAATACAATCTATTTTAATATTATGATATGTTTAAGGTCATGTTTATTAGAAATTTTAGGAATATATAAGGTAAACGAAAATGTCAAAGTATATACATAAAAATTCGCTAAACGTAATAAGCAATAAATAAAATATAGTGTGCTTAATAATAGCATAATATAATAACAATTAATTGCAGAGAGAAAGGGCATTTATTTGTGATCTATAAATAATAATTGAAGAAGGAAAATGAAATAAATAATTAAAAAGAAATATATTAAGATCACTAAATGACGCTGTCGCACGTCGGTTTATATAAATAAATAATGTAATTATATTTTTTTGAATGCGTTAGAGCAAAATGAAGATTCTCTATCCAATGATACGATATAAAAGTCGTACCGACACCACTGCAACGTTCTTCAATGTTAAATAACTGTACAAAATAATCGGCTGACTGGAACATGATCGGTCGGTTTTTATGATCACCGTCCGACAATACGATATTATGATAATATAATAATTCCGAATGTATGTCAAACAATGCTATAGGTTTATTATAGAGTCATCCATTTAGGGTTGCCAACAAGAATATAAGAATATTTTTCTACACTAATATTATAAAGACGAAAACTTTGTGTGTTTGGTTGTAATTAATGTTCCGAAAACTACTGGGCCGATTTTAAAAATTTGAAAGGTACATTATCCACAAGTAACATAGGCTTTATCTTATAGGCTATGTAGGTATATAACATTATGCTTCGAGAGCGAAGCCGCGCGGATCAGCTAGTTATCAAAAAATATCTTTATATAATAGGATAAGTCATTCAATTGGGCTTACAGGGCCAAAGACTAAACTCTGAAGAATATCAAAGTAATCTAAAAGGATTCTCATGGCCAATTTAAGATAAAACCTAAAGTTGGCAACCCTTACATAATTGTTCGTATTCAACATGATTTTGAGCTACAGAATACATCACGATTTGGGTTACATTAAATTATAGATAGTTTAAACGCAGGAAAACAAGCTTAACTTCAAATCCTACTCTTAACTATATGTTTGTAGATGTATTTCAAATATGGTTCAACTAATGAACAGGTTTTTATGAAATTTCTCATATTACCTGGATTATATACTACCTTTATTGCATTTATTATATTTACTGGTCTATTAATACCCCAAATTTAACATGATCGAAGCAATGGGCAGTATATACATCTTAAAAATTGTGATTATAGAAATTATAGAGATGAATCAGACTGAAATTAAATTTTCAATGAATTATTTAAGTTATACTTTGATTTGTGAAATGTTATTACGAAAAGGAAACCAGCTTTAAATTTTTAATATTTATATTACAATACAAAATACTTGATTCGCGATAAAATGTTATTATTTTATGAATTAAATAATTTTTTAACCTTTTTTTAAACCTATTTTGTGAAATGAAGTTTAGAATTTAAAATATGGTTAGTTCCCAGTAGTTAAACCGTTGAACTAACCTAAAATATCACGTAACAAAACAGGACACAGCACCTACTTTGAAAAAACAACTGTCATAGTCACTTTCATATTCAAATTAATAATACATATTATACATGGTGTCCCAAATACGCTTTATAAATACAATTATTACAATGACATCTTATTACAGCTTATCTTGCATCGCTCTAGTTTCACAATTACTGTAATGATATCTTTTTGCGGAGTCGGTGAGAGTCCCACTTCCTACCTTCCTATTTTGCCCTCAATTGTGACAGAAAGCAAAGGCTTGTAAGTTGAGAGCATGAAATAAATATGGAAAAATATATTAACCCGAATTGAAACTGAAAAAAGTTTAAATATCTTTTGAAATGTGAACAGTTTTGTGATTATTAATGATACTTCTCAAGTTTAAGCTAATTAACTTTACTTACAAATTATTCAGTTTCACATATTTTCATAGTTTTTTCACGTATACACTTTTAACTTTTTAATAATTTAAGAAAATTGAAATATTCGAACCGAATATAATATCCTTCTTCTT
>LQNK01003467.1:53117-75429 GCA_001586405.1 Phoebis sennae | reverse complement strand
TAGTTACCGAAAATTGTCCGATATTTTTTATGCACTATACGGGCCTGTAGCATAAGCCGTCTGTTACATAAACTAAATTCCACGTGAGCGAAGCCGCGGGTACAGCTAGTGTATAATAAACCGCGTTTAAAATCCTTTAAAAAGTATTTTATTTCTAACGCTTTAAATTTAATGGACGAAGTAAGGTCTCAGAGTCGAGATGACGTGGTGAGTGTATGTCTGTATGTAAGTATGAAAAAGTTGTCCGATATTTGGAGTATTGATAAAGCGATCTTGATTAAATTTTGTAGGCGAATAGTTTAGTCAAAAGAAAATCTGGTGTTCGATGATGAGCGAAATCGGTTACGATAGGTGTAAAATAGACGAGTTGAATATAAAAATACCGAGTGTGGTATCTAATGAAAGCTCTTAATTTATACATTACAACGAGAAATCTCGGAGTGAACTAGTTAATTTATTATTTTTTCTTAGTGTCCACTATTGTTTCAGAAAAAATTGGGCCAAGTTCGTATTACTTATTAGCAGAATATAAGCATGAAGTTATAGCATAGTAAAATATGACTTGTATGAACAATTTGAAAACGTTCGATAGGCGATTTTTATGAGTCAGACCGATAAGATACTGGTATTTTTTTACTGTAGCTAGCTACAGTATACTACTGTCATATCTTCTGCCTGGCCTTTTCCCATTTTTATTTGGGGTCGGCTCTCCTAGCCAATCGACTCCAGAGGCAACGGTTCTGGGTCGTCGATTTTTTAATGTTTCCTCTAGCGAGGTCTTTATTTGCAACGGACATCCATGAATACTACTGTCATATATCTTCTATAATTTTGAATTACCATCTTTGTGATGCCAAATAAAGATTTGTCATTTGTCATTTAATTCTGCCTATATTCCGCTTTCTTGAAGCCAACGAAGCGAAGCAAGCGAAGCCAACATCTTTATAGACCTGTCATAAAACTATTACAGTGTCACGTTACCATTCTAAAGTTTTACATGACAATTGCCAAGCGGTGGGGGGGAGGGGCAGCTGCCTTGCTCCCTTCGAAATACTAATATTATTTTTTGCCAAAAAATAGAACCGACCTCCTCACACAAATAATAATTTCAAAAATAGAACCGATTTTTATTTTATTTTTGTGGAAATCTATACATAGGTGGTGCAAACTCAAAAGTAGATAAAGGCACCGACTTTTATAGATTTCAACAAAAATAAAATAAAAGTTATTTTCTACTTTTTAGAGTGAGGAAGTCGGTTCTATTTTTGGCAAAAAGTTATTATTTTTCCCTTTTTAGTGTCCTGTGAAGGGATGATCAGACTTGAACCAAATTTCTATGGGACCACACTGACACTCTACTCTTTCGAATGCAAAAAGAATTTTCCAAATCTGATATGATATGCGGTATACATACATAAAAAATCAATAAAACACACAAATACGGTCGAATTGCTAACCTCCTCCTTTTTTTGAAAGTCGGTTAAAAAAGCTTCCAAATAAACAAATTAATGTGTTCTAGAATCTACCTACAATAAATAAATAAATATTCCCGGACATTTAACACAACGCCATCTAGTCCCAAACTAAGCAACACTAGTACTATGGATACTAGATAACTGATAGACATACTTAAACATACTTTTTTTTGTAAATACATACAATAGATACATTAACACCCAGACAGTAGAAAATTACAATGTTCATCACATCATACTTTTCTGCTCGTGGGGATCGAACCCTCACCCTCCGGCGTATTAGACCATTGCTGAACCACTGCGCCAATTAGTTCTGTCTTCATATTTACTTACTAATTATAATCTTTTGCGTGCTATTTCTCTTATTATCTCGTTACATTGTCTATAAAACTATATTAGATTACGAACGAATTGTAAAAAGCATGTAAACACTGTTTTTATACTACTATTGTTATTTTTTGTCACGTCTCGGTGTTGATAAATATCAGAAAGAGTTTCCGTAATTGACTTTTGATAGGGTCCTTGACTTACTTTAGTGATGTGCAGAAGATGTCGATAAAATAATATACAAGTCGATAAACCGAATGTACAAATATTAAGAAAGTTATGCAATTCATACAAATCGATAAACCGATAAAATATTATAAAATGTGTTTGTTTAAACGCAATAATCATCGAAACTTCTGGATGGATTTGTTTTTTCTTTTTTCAAATTATAATAGACAGGTTCTATATTCTATTCTATTTCAAGATCAATATATATTCCATTAAAGTATAGTTGCAGATGTGTACAAGTGATGAAATATATTTCTATCCGGAATTGAAACCCAAATTGTTTACTTACCGGAAAAGAGAAATATAAAAGCGTCAACTACTTATATTACAAAATATGCATAAATAAAACATTCTTATGAAATCAATTTGACAACCTATAGATATTATAATATTAGATGCATTTTACATATGATTATCGCGAAAGATATGCAGATGAAGACTAGTTGCACCCGTCTATATTTATGTAAAATGGAAAGCGTGATTAATACTATAGAAGAGATACCTAGTAATTAGCTCGTAAGTGGCAACTACTAGATATGAAACACCATTTCATTTTCATTTCATATGTAACATTGACTTTGTATTGACACAGTTCGAATCCTAAAAGCGCGAAAAACATCTCCATAAACTATAAATTGTTGATAAAACAACACTATTAGAAATGTTAGTAACTTTTATTTAAGTATATATTTATTTATTTATTAAAGGTACGCCAACAATAAATACATATAACATTTATGATAATACACAATTTATAGATAACAGGCTTATGTATTTATCAATTAAAGGCATATTTAACATTTTATTCATCCACAAATTGAACCATTTCGCTCTTTAACAAATTAATTATTTTAATTTTATCGACATCACCCCCTCACTAGTTCTCAAACAATGGGGCTTACATTCACACGATATACTAAGAACAAAAGCATGCAGTTCCCACACTATACATGTACATACATAATAACGCATATATTACAAAGCATTTCGTATGCAGTTCATTTGTGCCATTAATTTATTAAAGGACTCACTGTCAAGAATACCTTAGGAGTACATTTAAAACATTATTAATTTTTATTTATGAACAATGACAAACTATGTTACTAGTATTTATATAAAAAATATAGGTATTTAATACATTATATCTATGATTTTTGAGAAAAACACAAATATTAGCCCAAAAATTTAGAGTAAGTGATTCAAATTGTTATAACCAATTTTTATATGTATGACCTTTGAAAGTGTTAATTTCAACTTAAATTTCTTACTATAAGAAAATAAATTGATTGATATAAAAATCAACGGATATTATGAAGGGTACAAATATGTTTCAACGCGGTAATCTTCGAGACAAGTATAATATGAAAAATAATTTCTTACTAATTAAAGGGAGTTGCCACAGATTAGTCTTCGGCGGAGTTTTCTTAGTCTTTCGGAGTTTCATTATAATACATTTAACCAATAAGCAATTCAGCATTACGCTACTATAAAGATACAATTTTATAATATACGCAACAGACAGCTCAGCTAGTTTAAGAAAAGTTGCCAACTTCGCAATTCATACCAATTATGTTGGCAAATTCATGTTTTTAGCTGGGCAACATTATTGTTAGTAAATAAATTTACAATTATTCGATTCAGTGGCGCCAAACGTTGTTTCTGAGTCACTATCGATTTATATGAGAAAGTGTTATTCTAGGTTACGGCAAAAGTGACAGTTGGTTACAAAAATGATGAATTAGATGCGTCTAAGTAATCTTTATTTAAAGTTCAATCCATAGAAAGAAAGAAAAAAAAAGCTTTATTGCTATTTACACAGCGACAAAAGAAATAAAAAAAGGAACTTGCTGTATATATTTTCGAAACTGGCCCCTGTACGTTTTAAGTTAAAACGTGCATTACTAGCGAACATCTTTTCACTAGTTTTAAAAGAGTAATCTTCTCGAAAGAAATGACTTTCCGAACCGGTGGTAACTTAAAAAATTACCATTCATAAGTACTTCGTAAAAAGTCTACATGAATAAAATAATTTTTATACTATTATATTCTAGTATACACTATTTTTACATCAGGGATCTAAGATTGACGTTGATGATAAATAAATAGAGGCGCCACAAAAACACGTAACGGGCCCTCCATTTGTCTTGTCCCGTAACCATAGAGCACGCAGTTTTTGTCTATGGATAGATATGGCACTTCCTTAGTCTATGGTGTCACTTAAGGTGTCTATGGTGTTATGTAAGGCTAAGGTGTAGTGAAACCTAATTTGCTAGCCCTGCATTTGTCTCGACCAAGATAATACGTAGATCATTTCCTTTTTTTATGTTATAGCAGGCAAGCGGGGCATGCGGTTCACCTGATATTAAGTGACTGACCGGATTGATGGAATGCATTTTATAAAATTTTATAGAATTAAACTCTTTTTTATACTATTTCCACTACAATGATGATTGATCGAAACCGGTTGTAAATTAAAAAAAGTTTGTTAATAAATGTGAAAATAGTGTAAGAGTTTAATTCTATAAAATTTTATAAAATGCATTTCCATCAAGAAATGTTTAAGCAATGTTGAAAAATATATTTATTGTTTAAGCAATGTTGTATGTCAATGTCCCTTTATATAATTAATAAATCATTCATTTAACATTAATTTCAACAAAAACACGTAACGGGACTATATTTGACCTATGTGAACTTAGCAATCGAGAAGATTCTACAATAAAAATAACTATAACTCAAAGTGAGTTTTATATCAAAATTTGCTCCCCCCATATCTCCTCACTCCTGGAGGTAAAAACGATTTTAAATGTGGTACAATCCGGTACAAACCTAGTACAATCGAAATAAAATATTTTTTTTAAATAACATACTTTTTCAAGAATTTTAAACGCGGTTTATTACACATTATTTTACATTATTATTTAACCCGACGTTTCGAGCACTTTACAGCGAGCGTGGTCACGGGAGACAAGTATTTTATTTAAAATGGAGAGTACTCGCGTTAAAACAAACAAGATTATACTATATTTTTTTTAACTCGGTTGCTAAGTTCACATAGGTCTATATTTGTCTCGTACCGTAACGATACCTCACACATAACACTAGTTTTTTGTCTGTACATGCATATGGTAACACTTCCTTAGCCCTTGATCTAGTGAAGCGCAATTTTCCACAAAAACACGTAACGGACTCAATTTGTCTCTATTTGTCTCGTCCCGTTGCTCCCACATTTGACCACTTTTTGTCTAAGGATAAAAATGACAAGGAAGAAAGACTGGTTGAAATATGGACTACAGTGCTATTACAGCAAATCAATTCAATCAATTTTGTTATAATGAGTTTGGATCCACAATCATTTTACTAGAATTATTTTTAATTGAACTGACTACCCGATTGGAGCAGTGGATGTGGCAATGGTCTATTGCGCCGAAGGGTGTGGGTTCGATCCCCACGGTTAGAAAATTAAGATGTGATGAACATAGTAATTTTCTTTTGACTGGGTGTTTAAATATCTATAGTATACATGTATTTACAAAACAAAAGTGTTTAAGTGTCTATCCGTTATCTAGTTTTAGCTTTGCTTAGTTTGGGAATAGATGGCGTAAAGTTAAATGTCCTAGAAAAAAATGGATATTCTCACCGTAAAAATCGTCTTCTAAATAAGTTAACTTATTAGTTATATATGTAGTTTACAAATCGTCAATTATAATAAAAATCGTGTTCGATTTAGCGTTCTATTTATTTCTAGTCTACCATTCCTTAAGCAGTTTAAAAATTATATACATTTCTATACAGTAATGGCGTCTTGTCTATAGTTCCACTGTATTTTATAACGGAATCTATGATTGGTGTGAAATCGTGATTGTTTTGTAACACCGTGCCTAATTTATAAATCGCTACCATCTGTTGAGGAAATTACTTTTTTAATTAAATTATAAAGTAATACTGGCGTTTTTCTATAGTAGGACAAGCATAGGAAGCAAGGCAAATAATGTCAGGTGACCGCCGATTATGAACATACCTGATAGTAAAATTGTTTCAAGGTTTTTTACTGAGCTGAAAATAAGAAAACTCAGGGAAGTATTGATTATTATATTTAAAACGCAAAGACATGACAGACGCGGTCGTAGTTAGGCCTTGAAGTAAAGGGGAAATCACTGTATTATTTATAATATTATTTACTACTAATTTATACTAATTGTTGGATTATATGCAAAAATTAATTTGTATGAGTGTAGTTACTGATTTGACTTTTAGTATAAAATAACCGCCACCCATGATTGTCGGTTCAGTTTGAATTTGCTTTGCAAACAGTCTACTAGTAAAGTATATATAGTAAAATATACAGTGTGAAGTGATCGTTGGTGTATTATTTTATACCCTAACCTCCTACAGGTTATGGGCCCAGATTACGCGAGTGAAATTAATAGTGCAGTGTTTGTGAAGTGATATCGTGATTCGTGACGTGTGTGCCTGTGGAAAGTGATAAAAGTGAATAGTGTTATAGTATAAAATTTAATAGAGAAGTGTATACGTTAAAATGGAAAATCTTAAAATTAAGCGTAACATTAAGCCATTCGATGGTGAAAAATATAGCACCTGGAAATTTCGTGTTCGCGCATTGTTGGCCGAAATGGATGTATTAAAGGCAATCGACGAGGACCCCATCATTCGGACAAAGGAATGGGAGAAAAACAATACAGTTGCTAAAAGTATTATAGTGGAATATTTGGCGGACTCGTTTCTCGGTTTCGCCAAGGAAGATTCTACCGCGAAGGAAGTCTTTAAACGATTAGACAACCTTTACGAGCGTAAAAGCATGGCAACGCAATTAGCACTACGTAAAAAGTTATTAGCGTTAAAATTACAAGGTGATGTACCCCTCATTAAGCATTTTACTATATTTGATGATTTAATTACGGAACTTTTAGCAGCCGGAGCTAAATTAGAAGAGACAGATAAAATAGCCCATTTGTTTCTCACACTACCCTCATCTTATGATGGTATTGTTACTGCGATTGAAACATTGACGGACGATAATCTTACTTTGAGTTTTGTAAAAACAAGGCTTTTAGATCATGAGGTAAAGCTGAAGAATGAATCTAGTGATACTAGCATGAAAGTCTTGCAAGCTAAAGAGATTTCTAAGAAAAGAAAGTTTGCTCGTCATGTAATTAATAATAATAATCACAAAAGAAAGAAAACATCACAGTTCATAAAATGTTATCATTGTGGACGAAAAGGGCACGTGAAAAATGATTGTTATTATTACAAAGGTGGTAATCGATATAAAAATAATACCGACAGAAAGAAAACGGTGCAAATGGTGGAGACAAATCTACCCTCAACATCAAAAGATGTTTCTGGATTTGCTTTTATGACCGGTCGGTATCAAAACGTTTTTAAAGGTAATAAGATAACCTTTATATTGGACTCTGGAGCATCTGATCATATAACAAATAGAGAAGATTTGTTTGTCAATTATATCCTTTTAAGTTCACCTGTCAAAATATCGATTGCTAAAATTGGTGAATTCATATCTGCAAATAAAAAGGGAACAATGCGGGTAACTAGCGATACAGGCATGACAGGAATTTTGGAGAACGTGCTTTACTGTCCTGATGTACCCTATAATCTCTTGTCCGTATCAAAAATGCAACGAGCTGGTTTTACCATTGTTTTTAACCAGTGTGGCGCTCAAGTACTTGATAAGAGCGGCAATATCATCATGCGGGGTAAGTCGAATAATAATTTAATAACTATTGATCTTGTGGCTTCATTGAACGAGAATCACTCTGTGTCAAATATTTGCAATAATAATACAATACAGTTCAAACTGTGGCATGAACGTTTGGGCCACATAAGTAAAAATAAATTTTTAGAATTGAGAAATAATAAAATGACTGATGATTGTAATGAAATTGAAACATTGTTGCCAATTAATGAATTTTGCGATGCCTGTATAAAAGGTAAACAGAGTAGACTCCCGTTCAATAAAGGCAAGGATAAAAGTAATATTAAAAGACCTTTATTTGTTGTCCATTCGGACGTCTGTGGACCTATCACTCCTTCAACAGTCGATAATAAAAATTATTTCGTGCTTTTTGTTGATCAATTTACTCATTACTGTGTGACTTATTTAATAATATATAAATCAGATGTATTTTCGGCATTTAAAGACTTTTTGGCCAAAAGTGAAGCTAAATTTGGTACAAAATTAGTCAATTTATATTGTGATAACGGTCGTGAATATTTATCGACTGACATGAAAAATTATTGCATTGAGAAGGGAATCACATATCATTTAACAGTTCCCAGGACTCCACAATTGAATGGAGTTTCGGAAAGAATGGTTAGGACTATTACCGAGAAAGCCCGTGCTATGATAAACGGAGCTAAATTAAATAAAGTATTTTGGGGTGAAGCAGTGTTAACTGCTGTTTATTTAATTAATTTAACTCCAACTAAAGCTTTAACGAGTAATAAGACACCATTTGAGATGTGGCATGATAAAAAGCCTCGAATTAAATATTTAAAGGTGTTTGGATCAACTGTGTATGTTCACAATAAAACTATGAAATCAAAGTTTGACGAAAAATCTTGGAAGGGAATATTCATGGGTTATGAACCAAACGGTTATAAAGTTTGGAATCCTGAAATTAAAAGGTTTTGTGTTGTCAGAGATGTTGTAGTTGACGAGGTTGACTTTATTAAAACTAGGCCTATATGTAATTTTAAAGAGAATGTTAGAAATTCTTGTGACAAAGCTGATAGTGACTTTATGTCGAAATCAGTGTCAAAGCCTAAAGTCTCTGAAAGTAAGGAATCTGACAATACGAATTCAGATAATTATCAGTGCCCTAGCAAAAGAATTAAGAACCAAGATGGGAATGCTTGTGAACAAACGCATGTTGATCTGCAGTCAGTTAGTCCGACTTTAAATAATAATGAATTAAGAAGGAGTGCTAGGCTCAAAGGTCGTCCACCTGTCTCATATAAAGATATACATGAGTGCAATAATGAAATCTTAATGTGTGCTCATTCTATTTTTTATAATATACCTGTTTCTTTTAATGAAATTAAATTTCGGGATGATAAAATTCATTGGGAACAAGCTATTAAAGATGAATTAAATTCATTAGAGATTAATAAAACGTGGATTTTAGTACCTAAACCCGAGAATAGAAATATAGTAGATTGCAAGTGGGTATTTACTATAAAGAATGATGAGTTTGGAAATCCTTTAAGATACAAAGCTCGCCTTGTTGCTAGAGGTTTTAGCCAAGAATATTTAACAGATTATAATGAAACATTTGCCCCTGTTGCTAGAATAGCTAGTTTCAGATTTATTCTTAGTTTTGCTAATCAGTTTAATTTACTTGTTCATCATATGGATGTTAAAACAGCATTTCTTAACGGTGACTTAAAAGAAGAAATATATATGAAAATACCTCAGGGTGTACAATGTAAAGATAATTATGTTTGCAAATTAAATAAATCTTTATATGGATTAAAGCAGGCAGCTAGGTGTTGGTTCGAAAAATTCGAACAATGCCTTGTGGAAAAAGGTTTTCAAAACTCATCAGTCGATAGGTGTATTTACATGTTGGATAAGGGCAGTGTGTACAAAAATATTTATGTACTATTATATGTTGATGATTTAGTAATTTCATGTGCTGATATTAATATAATGAATAATTTTAAAATGTACCTTATGAGTAAATTTAAAATGACCGATTTGAATGAAATTAAACTATTCTTAGGCATTAAAATTTCAAGGTCTTATGATGAAATATTTTTAGATCAAAGTGCATATATTAAAACAATTTTAAAAAAATTTCAAATGCACGAATGTAGTCCCATTAAAACTCCTATGGAAATAAAATTGAATTATGATGCCTTAAACTCTGACGAAAAGTATAATGCGCCCTGTCGGAATGTTTTAGGCTGTTTAATGTATGTAATGTTATGTACTCGGCCTGATATAAGTTTGTGTGTTAATAAACTTAGCAGATATTCTAATAAAAGTAATAAAGAGTTATGGCAATGTTTAAAAAGAGTGCTCAGATATTTAAAGGGTACAATTAATTTAAAATTATGTTATAAACGATGTGAGTATATAAATATTTTATGTGGATATGTTGACTCTGACTGGGGTGGAAGCGATACAAAAGATAGGAAAAGTACAAGTGGTTATATATTTAAATTGTTTGATAATTGTACTATAACTTGGTGTACAAAGAAACAAATGTCGGTGGCAGCTTCTTCTACTGAGGCTGAGTATATGGCACTGTATGAAGCTGTACGAGAAGCGTTATGGCTTAAATCATTAGCAGCTAGTGTTCATATAAAAATTGAAAAACCTATCGTTATATATGAAGATAATAATGGTTGCATAAGCATTGCAAATAATCCCACTAGTCATAAGAGGTCAAAACACATCGACATAAAGTATCATTTTTCAAGGGAAAAGGTTGAACAAAATGTAATAACATTAAATTACATTCCTTCAGGTTTACAACTAGCAGATGGTCTCACTAAACCATTGCCTGTGGTTGCCTTTCAAGATATGAGATTGAAATTAGGATTAATATAAATGAACTATAAAATTGTGAGAATAGTAAATATGGAGATTTGTATTTATTATGTAAGATTGATATTACACGATAATTAATTATTATTTTTGATCATAAATAGTTTGATTAGGTTTTCCTGGGTTTTCCTAATCCTTGCAACAAATGTTGGACTATTACTATGTATTCCCCAGAGAACACTGGTAGACTGTAATAATGTTTTTTTTTGTGATTAATTTTTGAGGGGGCGTGTTGGATTATATGCAAAAATTAATTTGTATGAGTGTAGTTACTGATTTGACTTTTAGTATAAAATAACCGCCACCCATGATTGTCGGTTCAGTTTGAATTTGCAAACAGTCTACTAGTAAAGTATATATAGTAAAATATACAGTGTGAAGTGATCGTTGGTGTATTATTTTATACCCTAACCTCCTACACTAATTAACTGAGCGGAGCAAGGATTCAGAGTCGATTATTTTTTTTAACGCGCAAGTTATCGGTTGGAATTTCTTTCTGATTATAAAATACATAACAAAAACCGAATGGGCTCCAAGTAGGCAATCTTTTTATATTATAGGTATTTATTTTGTTTTTCTTTTTTTAGGGTTATAGTTATAGCTAAAGATTACGCTGAGAATCCGCGTGAGGCTTCTATTAACAGTAATTCAAAAACAGCTTTGTAATTTTATATCAAAGCAGGTGACATTAACACTTTTAATACAATATAAGCTAATGAAATAACACGTGATATAACCGTTCCATTTCACGGTAATATATCACGAGGAAGTTCAATAAAGTCGGCTAACGAAATGGAAGTATGCTTTCCGGTTATCGGAATGTAATATAATCTGTTGAGCATTAATATGACGTGAAAGTGTGAACTATATTAATGGTTTGTAAACATTTTTTGACGTTTAGGTATTTTATTTGATTATGTTTTAGGTGTACATTTTTTATGTATTTAATTTATGGAACCTAAGGTAGTATCTATGAAACTCAAAGATGACTGACTGATTGACATAGTGATCTATCAACGCACAGACCAAACCGTTGGACGGATCGGGCTGAAATTTGGCATGCAAGTAGATGTTATGACGTAGAAAAGAAAAGATTTTGATCAAATCCCACGGGAACGGGAGAAAACTGATATACGCGGGTGAAATCGCCAGGCACAGCTAGTATTTGTATATAAATTATTTATTCTATGTTTTCTAGGCAAACCAAATTAAAATAATCAACCAATATATTTATTATAAAAGTAGTTAATGGCTATCCGGGAAATCCTAGATACGGTGTAGGAATAATAATAGTAAAATGTATTTAAAATTAAACTTCACGTAGAGGATAATCTGTCAGTTATAAACAGAATTGCGAATTAATATGCTATAATGAATTTTATAATTGTATAAAATAGCCATAAAACGTATTAATAAATGTTTAATGTACTGAAGTATCGACAAGGGACCGTAAAGCAATAATTAAACATGGATAATAAATCGAAAAGCAATCCAATCGTAAAATAACGGCTGTATTATTGCGACAAGCGTACGAAGGAATCGTGGTTTTAAAATAATAATAAGAAAGTATGGAATCACGACTCAGAAACGTGGCTGTAGGCGACACTGAATATTGAAATGGGATATCGGAATTATAGATAGTCTGTGCGATATTTATTGTCTATGCTCGTGATCGTTATTTACGTATTTAGTCTGTGCTGAAGTGTCAATGTTTTGGCGGCAAATATTGTAAGTGGAAAAAGTTTAATAAGTATTTTAATATTATATTAATAAAATAACAGATAACGCAGATATGTTCTCGTGTAATTTGTTTTTTGAGAAGAAAAGTTGTTTCTTCTTCTGAAGAAAAATTAGAACGTAAGAAAAATTTAACAAAATTCTTCAAGGTACCATAACTTGCTGTATGCTTTTTACGTGATATAAAGAGTTCCTCATTCATTCATTTCATATCGTACTTTATCTATTTCTATAACGTGTATTTGTGATAAATTATTATAATTAATTTTCCACATCACATTTGTTTTATTTACTTATTTTTTTATTATATGTTTTGCAAATTCTTTGCTACTCTCGCTATGTTACTCTAGCTGATCCGCGGAGCTTCGCTCCTATAGCATAATGTTAATAAATAATACTATACTAAATATGTAGCCTATTTTACTCGTGGATAATGTAGCTTTCTAATGGTGAAATATATTTTAAAATCGGTCCAGTACTTTTTGAGCCTATTAATTACATCCAAAAAAAGTTTTCCTATTTATAATATTAGTGTAGATTTCTTTAGCAATTCTTTTATTAAAATAATTTCATTTTATGATCGAAAATAGTGCGTAATACAACATGTATTGTAGACAATATGTGCATTAATATTTTACGCATGTCTCGGTTAGCTAGGTCATGTACAAACGTTACATAACGGTGTTTAGATACTTCAAATTTAGTGTTAAGTTTAGAATAGATTTGCGATAATGTGATGGTAAATTACGGGCAGACATTTACGTTAACGGAAATGCATACATAACAGTTTTCTTTTAAAATGTATTCCACGAACTATAAGCGAAAAATTCAGATTATGCATTCAATTATTGTTTTTTTTTTTGATGTTTCCTAACACATTCAGAAAAGCAGAGTATTATTGAATGACAGGTTAATAAATTAATTGTTAATCTGCTCGATGGAGTGACCATTTTGGGTTAAGTTAGTCTTGATATTGAGTTAATACTAGCCGTTAACTTCTGATCCTGTGGCAGTTCCGAGATTTTTATGTATACCTAGTCTCATCATAATCGGTTCAGAAGTTTTTGCATGAAAGAATAATAAACACACACACATACATACATCCTCACAAACTTTCGCATTTATTTGTAGGACAATGTTTACTTTTAAAATATTGATATAATTGAATAATTCATGTTTGTCAATTGATTATATGTTAAACTGCATGTATGTTATTCTGCAAGGTATTTATTGTACAAGATATAAATAATATGGGTCTGTACAATTAATTTGTCTGTTACCTGACGTAAATAAGTAAAAAAAAGATTTTCGATTTGTTCGTTCTGTGAAGAAATCTTCTCTTTTTGTTCGTTTTAATCATTAGTAGAGCAAGACCGTGTCAAAAAGGTAGTATAGTAAAACATTTACGATCATATAATACACAGTTTATTGTAATGCACCCGCACGTGATGGCATGTGGGCCTATTGTCCTGCAGCTTTATTATACCTTGATTAAAGTTCAACTGCCCTACGATGACATTTTTCTACAATACTATGGTTACATCCTTGGTATATTTCGCATTTAACTATAAATATTCATTTATTACTGTAAGCTATAATGATAATAACTCCCCTGACCGATTTTCATGGTGGTCAATCTCAATAGAGACTAGCAGAGGAGGTATTATAGTACACAAGTGTACGCGCGAACACAGGAACACTCTCTATTCCTTGGCGCAGGACCGACGGCTTTACGGTCTCAATTACGTGCCAACTTCCAGACTCAGGGTTGCGACCACAAGTCAACGATCAGTCAGTTTTTTTCACTCTAAGCTATACCTAATATATAACTATTTAATAATTATAGATGAAGGTATACAAATAAATCATTCAATTGTTTAAGATAGTTCATAGACAACCTAGGACAAGCTACCTCTCTCTTTCTTCGATCATTCTTTATGATTAAGCGAGATAAAAAAGAGTGTTGAAAATTGTCATATAAATAGTTTCTGAGTAGTTTAAATGCGCATCGCATAATACTATATTATATTTTTTATTGCAGTGAGCTGACGCTTTTGGACGGCATGGCAAACTGCGCGGGGTGGAGCGAAGAGCCTGTATCCAAGGTTAGTAAAAAAAATAATTCTGAAAGACGAACTTAATGCTTAAGCATTGAAAATTTAAATTTTCAACCAGTAAACCTTTGGTATTGTGGTGTGTAAGGGTAGCGCAAAGCGATTATATTGATAGTAATAGTTAGTGGCAAAATAGTTATAATTTTATCTTAAAGTTCAGTTCCGAGGTTGTAGAATAAGCATATTAAGATTGACGAGATTCAGTACTTAAAGTGATTGCTATTAAAATTAAAAGAAAATGTTTAGTTTATTCGAAATTAACGTGTCTGTTTGTCTATCTGTATTGTAGACAGACGTCTTTACTTTACGCCTTAGCTACTGAAACAATTTGGATATTTCATTTAAGTCAAAAAAATCTTTGTATGAGCCATTCTTCAACTGATTACTCATAAAGTTGAGTAGATTTTCACGAAGGAGTTTAGGAACCCTATTTAATATTTTTGGTATGTCAATTGTACCTTATATTATTATTATTATAATGTTCTTCTATCAGGCTTATTTCTATAATATATCTCATTCGCATGAATTTGTTGTTTGATCAAAAACGCAATAATATTAGTAACCGATATGACTCCTTACAAAGAGGCGGAGAGAATTTAAAAGTAATAGATTCCTATTCATCTTTGATACCCAGTTATAATATTGTATAATACATTACACAACCCACTTTCAAACTAGACCATTTTCGAACATCTACACAGTTATCTTAACAAATCTCTTAAAAACTTGTATTAATAGCGAACTAATTATAGGGTGCGTTGTAAATACTCGTGTGAACCGTCTTTTTGAAAATATAATGAGACATTAGCACGTTGCGACGACGCAACGAATCAACGCATAGACAACGCGAGTTATTTTCGAAAATTTTCGGAAATCTTTGTACGCAGTTTTCTTTCCTAACTATACTAATATTATAAAGAGGAAAGATTTGGTTGTTTCTTTGCTTTTTGGATTAAATTCTGCACGGAGATTCTTTGACACCTTAGGATTGGTTTTATCCCGAAAATCTTAACTGATATATACGCGGGTAAAACCGCGGAGCTCAGCTAGTCAACTATGAAGGAATGTTTTCTTTAAGAAAAAATCCATCTACAGTATTAAGAGTAATTTTCCTTTTTTATGAAACAGTGTAGCATACACCTGATGTTACAAAGAGTCACAGATGCGTTGACGACTTGAAAGAAGGGTATATAAGAAGGAATGGGAACGCTAATGCTAGGGGTTGGTACTTACAAAGGTGCTTGGCCCAATCGTGCAATACTCGGCTCCCATTTCAAGATTTGATTTTTCTTCAGGTAGTATTAAAAAAATGTAAACTGTAAAAGTAGAAGCGACGCGACGAAAAAGCGACGGAACGCAACGTGCAAATTGAGCCTAATTCTTACCAAACTTTCATCGACTCGTTTTCATTTATTTCGCACGCGAATACAATACATAGCTATTAAATTAATGGCTTTCAAATTAAGTTTCATTCAAAAGAATTCTTATTTCAGGGTCGAGTTAGTCTCGATTTGTTAAAAACCGTGACTGATTGTTTTCCGCATAATTATATAACTCTAGCTTTTTTTGTTTATTGTAGGGACTGGAATAAAGGGAGTCTATCATTACCCACCAATTCATTGGTTCAGTGGTAAGCGTATAAACATTAAAGATGTCTAACACACGCCATTAGTCCCAAACTAAGCAAAGCTTGTACTAAGGAAAGGTTCTTGTAAATACATACATACTATCGATATTTGAACACCCAGACAGTACAAAATTACATTGTTCCTCACATCATAATTTTCTAATTGTGGTGATCGAACCCAGACCCTCAGGCGTAATAGACCATTGCTGTATTCACTACACCAATCGAGTTGTCGCTTTACAAACATACCGTGTAATTACACGTGTCTACGTCTTAACTGCTCTTAAAACTATTATTAGGTTCAAAAGTTATATAAAAATTGCTGATTACGCCTACGTTCTAGACTTCCTTTAACACTACAAACTTAGTACCTATTAGATTTATTCGATTTTAAGTCTTGGCAATTACGCCGAGACTTCCGTAAAAACCTAGTTTACTACCTATTAGATAGGCTTCATGAATAGCGAGATTTTATCGCGATCTTTATGAGAGACACACAACAATGGGAATTGACAATATAGGTGAAACCGCATTGTCAAGGGAAAGTTACTGTTCGTTATTGGTTGAAAACTCATTATGGGTTGTGTGAATCTTCGGAATTGAAGAATTTTGTAGCTAAATGGCTAAGCAAAAAACCTATTGTAGTTCAGTTGCTTACAGGCACAAATAAGAAGTTTTAAATTTCGTCATATTTAACAAAAAAGCTATCAAATATCAATAATATTGAAATTCTAGATAGCTATAGATCCATCAAGATGCATCCTATTTGATTTTATATATATAAATATGAAAATAAAATATTATTTTTAATTAATTATATTAAAATATTCAAAAACACAATTTATTATATTTTTAGCAATGTTTAAAAGTAATTATTAGAATACAAGAACAATTATCAAGCACACGAATATTTGTTACTTTATAAGAAGAACTTAACACCATGACAGCTCGATACCAAACCGTACTTGAGGGTACGCATACCCTCCTTTTTATATTCTTTACTACACTATTTTTATACTGAACCAATTCCGTCTATTAATATTTTATATAAGTCTAATCCAAAAATATCTTAGAAAGTTCGTTCTAAAATTCAGGATAAGCAACGGCCACCGATATACAATCCAGAGGACTACGCAACCTCCCTCAAGAAATGGGGGAAGAAGCTAAGTGGGGCCAGCCTGTACGAGGTGGACCCAGGGCAGGAGAAGGCCAGGACGTTACCTAGCCAGGGGAGCAAGGACTTCAGGTAAGGGACTTAGCTCTTAAAGAACACCAAGATAAAGAAATCAATAAAGAATAAAAGTTGAGCCAGCCTTTACGAGGTGGACCCAGGGCAGGAGAAGGCCAGGATATTACCTAGCCAGGGGAGCAAGGACTTCAGGTAAGAGTACTTAGCTTTTAAAAGACACCAAGATAAGAAATTAATAAAGAAGAAAAGTTGAGTCAGCCTGTACGAGGTGGACCCAGGGCAGGAGAAGGCCAGGACATTACCTAGCCAGGGGAGCAAGGACTTCAGGTAAGAGACTTAATTCTTAAAGAACACCAAGATAAAGAAAACAATAAAGAAGAAAAGTTGAGCCAGCCTGTACGAGGTGGACCCAGGGCAGGAGAAGGCCAGGACGTTACCTAGCCAGGGGAGCAAGGACTTCAGGTAAGAGTGCTTAGCCTTAAAATGAAGGTCCCAAGATTTGAAATGACTGAAGAAGAAATGTGGAGCCAAATTATACGAGGTCGACCCAAGAAGGAGAAAAACAAGACATGGATATTACCTAGCCAGGGGAGCAAGGACTTCAGGTAAGAGACTTAGCTTTTAAAGGAAGATACCAAGATTAGAAATGAAAAAAAGAAAGTGGAGCTAGTTTGTACGAGGTGGACCCAAAGCAGGAGAACAAGGCCTGGACATTACCTAGCCAGGGGAGCAAGGACTTCAGGTAAGAGTGCTAAGCTTTTAAAGAAAGGCACCAAGGTAAGAAAGGAATAAAGAAGAAAGTGGAGCCAGTCTGTATGAAGTAGACCCAAAGCAGGAAAATATGGCCAGGACATTACCTAGCCAGGGGAGCAAGGACTTCAGGTAAGAGTGCTTAGCTTTTAAAGGAAGGTACCAAGATTAGAAATGAAAAAAGAAAGTGGACCCAGTTTGTACGAGGTAGACCCAAAGTAGAAGAACTAGGCCTCAATATTATTTAGCAAGGAGAACAAAGACTTTGGGTAAGAGTGCTTAGCCTTTAAAGAAAGGTACCAAGGTAAGAAATGAATGAAGAATAAAGTGGAGCCAGTCTGTATGAAGTAGACCCAAAGCAGGAAAATATGGCCAGGACATTACCTAGCAAAGGGAGCAAGGGCTTAAGGGCGTAAGAAGTTATAATTGAGTAGATTTTGTGACAAGGTTTTATAGGAATTTTAACAATAAATCTGAGTTACAACCTAGAGTCAGAAAGTTAATTTATGGCACGTTAAGGCACGTTACTTCTCCCTAGGCTGTTAACTCCTGACAGCTGGAAATGAAATTGGAATTAAAAGTTTTCATTTGATTAAACTGTTCATTTAATATGCCAATGTAGAAAAATTACGGCAAAAGGTTGGTGCCATTATATTTGGAAACAAAATAGGTTATGTTTACGTAAACTATTATTATTATTATTCTGCAATGTACACCCTTGAAAATAACTATACAATTCTTCCTTTATTTCTAGGAATCCATGCCTAGGAGTGGGAGAGGAGATGAGTCTACGTCAATTCGGCACCCCCAGTGAACTGCTCACCAAGCTGAGAGCAGACCTCCGGCTGTCTTTCCCAAGGTAAACATGAATATATGTATTGTATGCTACATTTATTGCTTTCGTATAAAATTGAATTATTTATTTTCTAGATTATTACGAAATTTTCAATAAACTATAAGAATAACTAAATTGAAAATGATGTAGGGTATTTGCATAAAAGCATGGAAAATATGTAATGCTTGAATGCTGACATGATAGGTAATCCTTACATTAAATATTATCACCCAGGAAGATTCGTAACAAAAATATTGCACTGGTTTTCCTAACGGAGGTTATGGAATAAAAAACATTCAAAACATAGTTAATTACGAGAAATATTACAGAAATGTATGTGTACAATTCGGGTTTAACTCAACAATATGAATATGTACAGAATTGTGTCTTTTCAAATGTAATACAATCTAACACCGCCTAATCAAACTATACTTAATAAGGTACCCACTTTTATGTTATTGAGTTTAGTTCTAAGTTTTAGATTAGTATTTGGAAGGAATAAATACATTTTGGGGTGACATGGTGTAATCACTCAGCGACAAAACCCTTTTTTAAAAAAAAAAACATTTTTCATTTGTATTATTGTTTATGGGCTTTTTTACAAAATAAACTACTGCAGTAGCGTTAATGCACATAAAATCCACTTAAAAGATACAGTTAATAAGGACTGTGTTGAAGTTAATAAAAGCATATAAATGCTAGTAAATAATTCAATGTTCTCTTTACGGTGTTTGCGAACGCTTTCAATTTCGAAGAGCCACACAGTTTGCAGTTTACCACTCAATCGTAAAGTGTAACGGTGCTTCGTTTTACGCTTGGTTACTATATAGACTGACGAAATATTGCACATAATATAAATGGAATAGTTTAAAATTCTGCACCGCTTATATGTTTGTATTGTGTTTAGAAATCGACCGATAGTTGCCTGGAAGAGATTGCTCTTCCTCGAAGGCCGCCTTTTTAGGCCATGTATTGAAAAGTGTTATATTTTAATTTTTATGTTTCTTGTACTGTGGTTCTAAATAAAGAATATTTACTTACATACTTTCTTGCATAAAGTTAATTCTTTTCGCTTATTATTATAGAGCATTCATTTTCATTCAACTAGCAACTCGCACCGGCTTCGTACGTAAACTTACATTATTATTTTTTTACTTATATTTATTTCGTGTCTAATTTTAATTTCATATAAAAATAATCGTTTGACTTAATTAGGTTATAAAATTACAAACTAACGAAATAATAATAAAATAGTTCGCAATAAAACGCAATTTAATATTTATACTCCACATTAAGCCCAAAGAACTTTAATAGCCTTCATTAAAACTATATAAACTGTTACTAAAAATACGACCACAGACTATTATAAAAAAAAACATGGCCGACAGATAAGTACAGAAAATTGCGTCGTACCGTACAATTATGTGAAAGAAGTACGAATGGCATGTGATAATATTTGTTTAATCTGTGGAGAAAAAGAATCTGGCTGAAATTATACGTCATTTCGTCTGGTGGTTTTTTATGGCCAGGGTAAATGCGCCGACGTCGGTTCCAACTACATTTGTCTGGTTATTTTTCGTATTGAATAGGATGAGCACTGCGCATGTGAGTAAAGATTTGTTCCCTTGGGCTAAGAATATGCCGTGTTTTATTTCTAAATTCAAATTCAAATCGTTTATTTTCCAAATTGGCTTTTTCAAAGCTTTTCCTCTACGTTGTATTATTGTCAAATATACATCCTACTTAATATTATAAATGCCAAAGTTTTTGAGGTTGTATGTATGTGTGTTTGTTACTATTTCAAAAAATACTGAACCGATAGTGATGAAACTTGGTACAAATCCAGAAGGTATGGTTCCAGAATAACATATAGGTTACTTTTAATCACAGAATTCCCACGGGATTAGAATAATAAGTAACCGGGTAAATTTTGCTATTAAAATGGTTAAATTTATATTTTTATGATTCTAGACATGAGAACCATTTACTTCTTGTGATTGTATCATAATAAATAAATAATCGCTGTAATAAACTAGGGGCTCGCTCGGAGCTAGACCTCGCGTTGTAATGTAATATTATATCCTTTTATTTGATACTATATTCGGCTTTATTCATATGAAAATCTATTTCATCCCCCCTCTCTTTGTTACTCCCCCGACTATTTTGCTCAAGATTTCTACATATCTTAACTATTTTCATACAAAATTTTATCAAGATTGGACATACCATACTCCAGATATCCTTGGACAAATATTCATCGTCTTCGTAACCTCCCCACTGATGTCATTTATCTTCAAACTCCAAATTTTCTTTTGTCTTAACTATTTGCTTTATTTTCTCACACTATTCAACTATGAAATTTAATCAAGATCAGACAAACAATACTCAACTTATCGTCGAACAAAGCTTTTTATACTTACATACACACATACAAGACATCGCTTCACTCAAAAAAAAAATAAGTACATACATACCTTATCAATTCTTTCAGCAATTATTTTAACTGGCTTTATTGCTAGCAAGTTTATCGCAGTTCTTTCGCAAATCTTAATAATTCCTCCCCATTATAACGAGAAATTCATTAAAATCATTTTATGACGCATTATAAATATATAAAAGCGAAATAATGATCTTTCCGTCTGTTATTGTGCTCGTAAATGTTAGCGCTGAAAGTATCATTACCCGGCGTCGTTTAAATTTAATTGCGAGTAATTCATAAATGTTTATTGTTTTTGTTTACGACTTATAAACATACAAGTCTATTGTACCATTGTTTTTGCAATATATTCTTCATTAAATAGGTAAATAAGCTCTAAGCCACGGCTTTAAATTTTTTTTTGGATTTGTTATTATAGCAGCAACATAGCAATACATCACTTATCAAAATTTGAACTATCTAGCTATCACAGTTCATGAGATACAGCCTCGTGACATACGGACTGACTAACATACGGACGTACAGTGGCGTCTTAGACCTTAGTAATGGAGCCCTTCACCTAATCAAGAACAGATTCAAAATGTTCATTTCGGCACACAATTTTTTGTAAAAAACTTTACAATTACGCGACAGTCGCCCCATCTAGTTTTATAGATCTGTACTAGAGTCTACAGACGACCGTCTCTTTTTCATCCAAATGACATTTGCATGCGCCTAATAATTCTGACAGGTTAGTTTTCCCAAAAAATCTTAATAAAGAACAATGAATGTTTATTTCAGTTTCGTGCAAGAGTTCGCAAGCGAGCCGCTAGATGGCGTCACTCTATTACTGGAGTTACTACGCAACGTGCAGCTCAGTCAAGCGGGGGAGGGCGCGCGAGGACCACCTGCGGTTAGACGCCGACCGTTATTGGATGAATTGGCTTGCTTGTAAGTTTTATTATTATGTGCATTCCTATGTGCTTTCTGACTGCCTCGTTGGTCTAGTGGTTGCATCTTT
>LQNK01003467.1:18510-42571 GCA_001586405.1 Phoebis sennae | reverse complement strand
GATATACGGGGGTGACAGCTAATTATTACATAAATTCCATTGATTTAAATAAATTAAATTTTATCATTAACCGAACTTTATCTTTTTCAAAATGTGAAAAACCGATGACTCATATTGCTTCATTTTATTTAAAAAGCTTACCTAAACACCAAAACGACACTTATTACCTAAAATATTAAAACAATCTACATGATTAAGTTTTGGAAATAATTTTAATTATTATTAGGAAAATATGTGTGAACTGTGGGATCCCCGGACTAGGCACTGGCATACACCTGGAGCATCCTGCGAAGACTGGATTCATGAAACCAGCTATAATCCCTACAGAATTCTTGCTTACCAGACGTAAGTAGAAGTTCCAAAAATACTTTATCGATTGAATAATTTTCCATTCAAGAAATGCAGTACACTGCTCAATATATCGGTTCTTTTCTTTCATTTATATGTATTTATTTATTTATTTTATTAAACACTTTATTTATAAAAGCATTGAGGATAATAAAAACAGATAAAACAATACAATAAAAGCAAATGTATATGTTAGAAAGTTATATAGTGTTCTGATAAATCGCAAATTTTCGAATCTACATCAACGCTGAATTATTTTTTCAAATAAGAATCCAGTTATGTTCCGATTTTTTCCCGACTGCGACAGAAGGAGGGTAATGTTTTTCGAGTGTATGTTTGTATTTCCATTTCATTGTTTATTTTTTTTAAATTTTAATGACAGAATAAAACAGCAAAAATCTAAAACTACAAATATATTTTGTGTTTCCAGTGATAGTAATAGATGTAAGCTACTTAACCAAAGTGGATCCCGGGCTAGTTCTCTCGCTAGATGTCGCTCTGCAGTGGCCGGCGTTGAAGTACGATCCCAAGCAGCCTTCGTTGGTGCTGTTCAAATTCGGCTGGAAGCGTGATGATCAGTTTGTTAAGGGCTGCATTTGTAGGATCCCTGGTAAGTCAATGTGGATTTTAAAGGGAAGTACATATTTAGTTCTGATTTTGCATACACTGTTTGTTGATTTGGTTAGTTAGTTTAGTAATAAAGATATATAGTGCAGGATAAAAGGTACCTATAGTGATTGGGTACGCGATTATGAATCTTAAACATAGATAAGAAAAAAATGAGAATAATAAAAAATACCATGATACAGAAAATAATGCTATTCAAAATCCTAGCTAAGATATAGATAAGAAAGTTTAAGAATATATTATGAACACAACCAAAGCGAATGAGAATAGCATACGTTGCGCTCAGTATTTACTCATTTTAGTGAACCAAATGTCCTCACAACTATTTCTAGAAAGACCTAAAAATGTTTTTAGGTTCATAATTCAGGTCTAATCTACGAACTAGCGCACGTAAGATATGACATAAAAAAAATGAATAATTCCAGGTCTAAGCTACGAACTAGCGCAGTACATAGCCACGAATCTCACCCGCGTAGTGGGAGTGGCCACAGACGCTCCCACCCTGGAATCCGAGGAGACGCGCGAAATGACCACGCGTACCGTTAGCAACGCGCTGGGGGGGAAGGGAGCGTACCTAATTGAGAATATCAACCTCAAGAGGAAACTACCTGGTAGATATTTTAGTATTTCTTTCTTTTAACCAAAAAATATTTATTAAATAATAATTGTAAAGTAAATAATAATTGTAATAATGGAATTGAAAGTACAATGTGTCTTTTAATAAAAGTAATAGGCAATTCCATCAAGAAGTATCAATACATATGGGCTACATACGGCTTTTTGTATTTACCCTTAATTCCCAGAGCGGGCCTGACAATGCCGCCGAAGCTGCTACAAGCGATGTAAGTCCCACCTCTCACGGTCTTCTGTCCCTCGTAGAAGAATTAATTATTTAATTTTGATAAAAACAATACATTTTTGCAATGCGTGCAGGCTTTATTGACCTGGCAATGCCACTGAACCTTCTACAAGCGCCTTATGTAGCGCCCAAACCTTAACAAGGTCTTCTGTCCCATGTAAAAGACTGATCTTAACATTAATAATAATACATTTTTTGCAGAGCGTGGTTTCGTGACCTCAATGCTATTAAAGCTCCTAGGTCCTATGTCCGACCTATGTCCCAAACCTTAACAGGATCTTCTGCCCCATATAGAAGACTGATCTTAACTTAATAATAATACATTTTTGCAGAGCGTGGCTTCATAGCCCAAGAAACGCCAATGAAGTTCCTACAAACGACCCATGTCCCAAACCTTAACCGGGTCTTCTGTCCCATATAGAAGATTACATATAATAATAATACATTTTTTGCAGAGAGTGGCCTTGTGACTCTGGCAATACCACTGAGGCTCCTACTAACGACCTTTGTCCCAAACCTTAACAAGGTCTTCTATCCCATGTAGAAGATTACATATAATAATAATACATTTGTTTGCAGAGCGTGGCTGCATGGCATTAGCAATGCCGTTAAAACTGCTACAAGCGACATACGTCCCCACCCGTCTCACGGTCTTCTGTCCCTCTCAAAAGACCGACCATTACGTCACTATCGCTCTAAAGAAAACGACACAGACCATTAAATTGGTTAGGAACGATACGGATATCAATTTGAATGAGATTTTGAATAAATATTAAATTTTACTTTGCTTTTTTATTAAACCTATAAATCCCTATTTTCTCCAAAACTTACTCTAAAGCACTTTTGCAGTTGTTTTTCATGAATTCAGTACTCATAATTGACGAAGAATAATTGATTTTTAGTAAAAAAAAATCTCTGTTGCGTTGATTTGTTAGCAAAAAAGGGATCACATAGGAATTTCAGTTTAATAACCGTACGTATAAAAATTAGTACGAACTTTTCTAGTCACATTAACAGAAACGTATCAGTTCCACCCAAAATTTTAACTGTCTATGTGTGACATATAAAAGAAGCTTGTAAAACTGGTGTCCCACGGTCCATTGGAAACGGACCACGTCAGGCATTGCATCGCCTGAGTAGACCTGCCGTGGCCTGCTCTGAGCATTCCCACCACAGGGCTCATGAGCTTTATAAGTTTCTTTGAATAAAGATTATTTTTATTTCTTTGTACCGTTAGAGAAACGTCACACTTTTTCGTCAGATATCCTTATCCAAAGCAGGCACCTTCATCAAACGGGGATCAAAAGAAAAACACCAAACTGAATAAATAAGCTTTATTTTTGGCCAAACTATTACATCGCATACAACTTTACAATCTATTGAAATAATTGTAATAACAAAATTCATAAAATAGCACGAAAATATAATCATTATACCATACATTAAAGAATTTGATGTTCCGAACCGACACCTATAATACTTGTCTACTATATCTGTGAAAAAACGTCATTCAAAACTGTTTTAAAATTTATAAAAGGAAGCCTTAATATTTAGCCAAATGCACGTACAAATCAGATGATATATAATATATATAACACCTTTGCACAGGGTGATTATTTATTTACAGCTGACGACAATGTGTATTTTTAGTTTCTATCAAACATAAAAATACTTTCATAATTACAAACAATAAGTTCAAAAATCCACGTGTACGACAATAAAAAAAACTACATTAAAAAATACTCAATTATCGAGAGCTATAAATAACTAAGTCACCCTGTATTTACGACGTTGACAGCACCCCTTACCTCCTCGCGTAAAGCATAGTTATTCACTTTCCAATACTACGATGCACTTTTCACCACTCCACTGACGTTATGGGTGACAATCACAGATTAGAGAATAAAAGGCAGATGGGATGTACCTTAGACTCGAGTGACGCTTACTACTCGTACGTACACGTGCATCTGTGTGAGTGAAATTTGAAAATTACGAAGCCCTCGTGACGTGATTTGCTTTTGGCGTCACTAGCCGAAAAGCAAATACAAAAATGTTCGTCTAGATTGACACAACACGTCACGAGGGCTTCGTATTTTAAAATTTCACTCACACAGATGCACGAGTTAGCGTCACTCGAGTCTTCGGAACACTCCATCTGCCTTTTATTAGTAATCTGTGGTGACAATATTTATAAAAGATATCCTACAGTTCAGTTACGAACGATTAAGTAAGGCCTTAAGTTGTTTTAAGTGTCAGTTTTAGTGCACTCAAAATAAATTAAAGATATGTTTGTTAAATTTAGAATGTAGTTATACCTTTTCAAAATATGTGCCCCATTTCGTCAGCTTTACTTTACAATACATTAAGTAACGTCCCCGGGACAATTTCACATACATAATAACAAATGAAAACGTGACACTTACTTTGTATATTTTTTAAAATTATTTAAACTTTTTAATTTTTAAACGTTCAAACTAAGGTATCAAAACCTTTCATACATTTTGTGTCACAATCTCATAAACTTTACTTGTGAAATCATCCCTCTTCAGCTTTCCACTACTTTTCCTTTTAAAAACGTCACTAAAAGTGTCATTTTTGCACACCCTCTATACGCCAAATTGCTTGCGAGCCCTTAATATTAAATTTACACTATCCAAGGATACATACATACAAAATTAATTAATACTTTATTTCAATTATTGCCACGTCGTCTCTGGCACTGAAATGTTAGAAGCTAGGTATTAAAAATAGACTATGTCCGTGCACCAATCGACTTAGCGCAAAACGCGACGCTTGTAGAAATATATTCTTCTCGCTCTCTCTTATTGATAATGGTTAAGGCGAAAGTGGGAAAGATATATAGGGGCAATTCGGGCCACGATATTATCGAGAACCTTCAAAATATATAACTTTTATTTTGAATTTTAAAATCCATGAAGTAAAATAACTTGGAAATATTTATTTTACGTCAAACATTTATTTTTATTCTTTACTTTATACATTTTGAACACCTGTAAAAATATTGTACACCGAATTAAAACACCCTATATTAATACGATTCTCTCATAGTGTCACAGAGTAAAAAAACCGTAGAAAACGCGTAAAATGAACACACAAAATATATTTGTTTGTTTGTTTGCAGGAGGCATGACCAGAGGTTAAGATTGGCTAAAATGCGTCTAGGAATGCTGATGTCAATTTGAGACTGATTCTAGAATAACATACTTGACACCGCTTTTTACGTAATTAGAAAACTTTATTTCATTTATACAAAATTTTGTATTGGGATATCACTAGAATACTAAAAGACTAGGTTTCAGGGGAAAAAATCACCTATATTTTTTAAGTTAACACGGTGTAAGTAAAATAATTTCTTTAGTATAAAATCGACACCATTACGAAACTAACCCGGAAAAGTATGTGCCTATGAAACAGTACTATTTCTAATGCTAACCTACGTCTATAATAGTCTAACGCATTTTACAAATATGAAAGAAATCATGCGAAGAAAATTATAAAACCTTTTAAAACTTGTGATATTATTATATAAAAATATTGGCTTATCTATTATTTATATTAGATTTAAAAATACACGAATAATTTCTTGAATTTATAGAAGAGTCCAGTCCTTATGTAAACGAATTAAAATGCACTATTTAGTCATTTTTTAGGTGTTGTATACACGAGCGGTGGAAACGCGGCTTTTTAAAAAAACGACAATTTATTTATAAACCTTTATGTGTAAGTTGAAAGTCTTTTAACGCTTACGTTCTAAAATGTCTTCATAAGTTACCAAACATAATTATTTAACCTGTCTTGACTTTTAGAAAAATAATAATACTTCATAACTTACCAAGAGATTTAAGTGAAAAACGCCACGTGCAACTCGTTCGTGTATACAAAACCTAAATATACCAAAGCTATGAGCTACACCGCTCTATCAATGGTCGCAGCGATCTGGATTGGACTACACGAAACAGATAATGTGCGTTTAACATCGAACGGCGTGCGAGATCGATTTTGCATTTAGGGCGGCGTTACGCATAGCGATTCTAACGCGTTTTCGAACTTACGTAAAATATATGATATTAAATACATATAAAGATTTGACGTATCTTTTGAAGTAAAGCGTTATTTAAAAAAGTACGATTACAGTAAAGTAATACATTTGTATTAAAATTAAATATTATAATATTGATTTTTTCTGCTGACGGTACATATAATGCCCAAAATCGATATCACACGGCGCCAACCACAATGGCACCATCGCGTAGCCATCCATTTAAATTCTGGGTAAAAAGGTGCAGATTGGTTGCTGTAAACCATATCAATTTATGTATATCCATTTCTTATTAAAAGTATTCATTTGTATTAATTTATTTCTATTACAAAACGCTACTGGTGAATAAAATGTACTTAGAAACATTGAGGTGTAATTAAAAAATAATTTAGTATATTTGTTACATAGTGTCATAGTGTAGGAAATGACACATTAGTGAAGTGGGCCATCAACTTTATCTTATTTTAAGGTTGTTAAACCCATCTAAGGCCGGCCTCACACATGCTGAATGTCTGTCTGAATTCAGGATCTGATTTAAGATCCTTACAGGTCGATCTAAGAAATTCAGAATCTGAAAAAATCAGGATGTGTGTGGAGCAAGCCGATATTGTATGGTATACTGGCCTTTCTAAATTAAGAATCTTAATTCAGATCCTGAAAGTTCAGCATGTGTGTGGCCGGCCTAATTCCCATATTCACAAACAATACTTAAGTTCTTACAATGCATTGGGCCTTATAAACCTATTCAGAAACGAAATTTGAGTTGCGGTTTGTTCCTTAGTCTTACTGTTTTTGAATTAAAGACTTGTCATTCGAAACGCACTGAGAAATATATAGATAGTGCCATCCACGACGACGCGCCCCACAAATTTTTGAATTTGGGAGTATTTTACTATCGCAATACTTTGTCCTGATTGGTCTATTTATTCTAGTGTGCGTGTGCACACATGTGTAATGTGTGTACCTATAAAACCTCACACAAGCGGAAGCTTGCATACATAACGATCAACAATTGAGAAAAACAATGGGGCGCGTTTGTTTGAATTTATCTATACATAAGTATTGTTTGTGACTTCTACATTTGACCAACCGAACCGTTACTATAATAACTTGATTTCATAGTTGAAAGACCACTAACCATCACTTTTGCACTACAATCCGCACCTTCCCCCCCCCTCGAGCACTTAATCCTTCCAATCCTTCTTGATCTCGAAGGTCCACTCCCACTGCAGGTGGATGTTCCTGTCGTCATCAGTGAAGAGGCTGTTGACGGAGTACGAGCCTCGCGCCATGAGCCCGGATGGTGCGTCTTCTGGGGGGGTGGTGTACGATTGTATCTCCGTTTTGGGGGGGTAGGAGCCGACCATGTGCGTCATTTTGTCAACTGGAATGAGAAACGGACTGTTAGAAATAAAGAAAAATATATATTAATAGATATGTTTATGGAATACTAGCTTCGACTCGCGGTATCGCCTGATATACAGCAATCTAGAGATATTTAAAAGGAATCCTAACATTAGTAGCCTATGCCTATAATGACACTCCATTTCGGTTTTTCAAGAAAAGTTGTGGTTTTACGTTGTGAAAAATGGATCGCATAAAATTGATATTATTTCTAATTATCCATGCAGTTGCATAATATAATGAATCTATGCAAACAAATATAGGTACTGTTCATTTATATAAAACTTCTTTAAAATCAACTTATCTTAAAACTTTATTATTTATAATTTTATTAGTACTTCAAAACATGTTCTTATTTTCTGATAAACAATAGATTTAGACAATAATATCTAAGCTCCGCGGTTTCACCCGCGATTTCCCTTAGTATATTCGTGATAAAATTATCCTATAACATTCCTGGGGTTTCAAAGAATCTCTGTATAAAATTTCATCCAAATCGGTCCTCTAGGTCCTGAGCCTATTCAATACAAACAAATCTTTCCTCATAATATTAAGAATAGATAAAAATTCAGCCCCCCTCGCTAACCAACTCACATCCTTACGATTCGGCCAACGTCCGCGCCTATATTAGTCTCACAATACAGCAGTATATTAATAAGCTCACAATTATAACTACGGAATATTGATTTGGCTACGTACCGGGCGCTGTCCGTGGGAGCATGGAAATATATTTGTGTTAACAACGTTATTGAAAGCTGTTTAAATGCGTAAGGTTTTAACTACAACATTCTAAAGTACAAGTTTAAGTTTAAGTTTCTTTTCCAACAGGTAACAGATGTTTATGTTATGTGTTTTTTTTCCTCAACCAAAATTTCTGTAGTTATTATCTGAAGTTTTTTAATCACTATTCCACACACAAAATATTGTAAATTGTTTGTCGGAAGAATGCCTTAAGCTATTATATTTAATTAGTCAGCATAATCTATAACTAATTTATGCATTTATATCTAAGTTTAAAAGCACAGCTTGGTTAAACAATATGTATTTATGATGCTGTCACACACTCAAAAGCAAGATAAATAGTGTTACAAATCTATTTTAAGGAGCTGTAAATACCTAAAAAAATCATTGCCTATAATGCACACTTTTGACACTAAAAAGTGACAACACACATAGCTTTAGTGTAATTAAAACACTTTCTCACCTGGCACTCCCATGCGGTACGTCTTTTGCACGTATTTAAGCCCGTGCACAATTTCGCGTTGAACGATGAAGTCGATTCTTATCCGGTATTGCACGCCCTCCTTTATAACGAACACCTGGAAACAAAAAAAATAGTCAGTTTCATTAATAAATTTATTTTCTCTTCCTTTGTCGGACCGAAGCTTATTTCACCGAGGATCGAACACTGGACCGCTAACGCGAACCAAAAGCTCGGTAAACAGTATGTTTATCTTATTTAAATAATTTTTAATTTTGATTGTTTCATATTTTTTTGTTTTAAATGGACATTATATTAGATCATGGAGTTTTGAGGTCTCTATTTTGAGGTCTTCAATACCAAACAATCAAGAAGATTTTTGTATACTTTATACTATTTTAAAAAAACTTTGAAAATATTAATTTGAAAGAAATATATCGCGAGTTTCGACAGGTCTTGTACACAACGTAAAAACCCCAGTTTTCATTTTACTATATAAAGAAAAATATTATCATTATTCACTGCTTTTTAAGATTACTAAGAAGCAAAGAACACGTCCACACAAGACACCCCATAAAAGTCATTATCATGTTGACCTAAAACATATGATTTATAGTTTGCTATACCTCAAAACAACAGAGATTTTAGAGGAATTCCCATTCCAAACTACTAAGACACACTACGAAGAAAACACATGTTTTCCGCTACTCAGTTGATTTACTGCACAATACATCACAGCGAGTGATCACACAAGCGACTTAGCTCTTTGGCTCAGCAATTAAATACGAATTCTGTTAACAATTAATGATTTCACGGGTCATACATCACTTGCTTTGTTTTGCGCGCGTAATGAGGCAATGCTGGCAGGAGTTTACGGCGATTTATGGGGGCAATCAATATTATTAGTTACATACTTGCCATGTTTTAAAAGATTTGTGTTGAGGTATGTTTCTAGAACTAGAATTTGAGCTGAATGAAATCAGGATAGTCAATCGAAATGATTTTTGTTCAACAGTCCCCAAGAAGTCGTTTCTTTGCTTCAAATATTGATTACCCTATTCGTTTCATGTTGCTCTTTTCTTCCATTGGGTTGCTTGAAAGAAATTGCTAATTAGCAATAAAGCCACCTTTTGCGTTATCTATTGTTTGTCCATTTAATGTTGTATTTGCTTGTATACACAATAAAGAGTATTCATTTCATTTTATTTTGATTATATGACAACTCGGCCTAAACAGCATATTGATCTTTTGACGATCTTAAGAAAAGCACAATTTTTTCTATTGACCGCAATCAATAATGTTAAAGACGAGAGAGAGGATATCCTTTTTAGATTTCAAGTATCAAGTACCTAGACTAAGTTTTACGTACTTCCAAATTCAAATTGATTATTTTTCCAAATTCGCTTTTTTGAAAGATTTTTTGAAACGTTGTAAGACCTTTTTGTTGTTGATTTTAAGGGGCTTTTTCTCGTAGAATATGTACTTCTTAAGAATTAATAGCAAGACTCAAGAAACGAATTTTTCATCCTAGCCAAGCCCAGCCCTAGCGATCAAGACTGGCCTACATAACACCTGGAAGTTTGCCAACCCGTGACACGAGGTGCAAACTGCACCTGTCCATTCTGTCACTACGCGTGTCACGGGCGATCTGTTTTGTGACGAAACGTGAATAATGTGTTGTAAATACGGCGATAATCGCTCGTTTGAATAATTACGTAACGGGTGAAGTGACATAATAATTTGTCACTTCATGTGGAATGTTGACTAATTGTGGCTTTAAGGAAGGAACTATTACAGGCTATAGATAAGGAAATGGAAGCGTTTTAGATGATTGAACACGTAAAGTAATAATTCTGTTGAAGTCGTCTAACAATATTACAGAAGTTAGTACTTAAAACGCCACTACTTCGAATCGTGGATTTTTCATAGGGGTAAATTCAGAAGGATGAGCATTTTAATTCTTAATAAACATTTCTGCTCTACCAGATCGAGTGAACCTTTGGAACGAACTACCTTCTGTGGTATTTTTGAACAAATTCGATTGGGGCCTATACTATCAAAGGTCAGTAAAACACCAACGACACTCCTGGTGTTACGGGTGTTCATACGCAATGTTTGATGACTTAACCCATGTGGGTATATGTGTACTTTGATTAAGATTGGGTGCTCTGCCATAAAAAAATCTCCCCTTAATTCCCGGGGTTTGGAGAACCATATAATAAATTCTATTTACGATCAATCTAGTTATAATAACGTTATTCCAAAAAATAGAACTGACTTCCTCACACTTAAAAGTAGAAAATAACTTTTAATTCCATTGAAATTTATACTTTGAATAGATTTCAACAAAAATAAAACAAATGTTATGTTCTATGGGACCACACTGACACTACTCTTTCCAATACAAAAAGAATTCTCCAAATCGGTCCATAAAGACCGGAGATATGGGGTAAAATAAAAAAGGTCAAATTCAGAACCTCCCTCTTTTTTGAAAGTCGGTTTAAAACGTATTTAAAATCATAACAACCAATCGTACCACATAAAACATTTCATTATGGATGCAAAAATGCTCAATAACACGTATGATTCAAACAACCATGAATCACTATAACACACAACTTTATTTATAAAGTTGACATTTGATTGCATTTCGATTGCTTCTAAATCGAAACAGCACGGCATCGTCGCGTCGGCAACTATTATTTTTCCAATTTATCGCTACAAATATAAAAATATTAAATGTATCATAGTCAGTGGATAAAACTGTATACTTTCAAGGGTTCAATAGTCCACCAAGACTTATATTTACTACATCAGGCATGTATACAATTAGGGTGTAAAACTATCTAACGGCCATTTTCAATAATGTATCAATGATTATGGATAGGTTGTTATGTCATATTATATGTCAATAGATAGACAAAAGTCATATCAAATGTATCCGTCGTTAGGATATTAAAATCAAAGTAAGTGCAAATAGATAGATTCGTCTAACTTTAGTAAGCAAAATAAGGGATAGATAGAACATTGAAAACGGCCTTTAGGGTTCAATAGTCAACTAACCCTTATATTTACTACATCAAGCATGTATACAATTAGGTTGTAAAACTATCTAAATGAGTCATCTTATATTACAACACTTATAACTCGAGATCTGCTGTAGTAATTCAGCAGAAAATATGTAGGGAGATAGCTTAGAACCAGGAAAATGACAATACTTTAACGCGAGTGAAACCGCAAGGCACAGCTAATGTATTCGTTATTTATATAGATAGATAGATATTTATTCATAGAACATATTCATTACATTACACACACAAAGACAAATTTACACAAAAATTACACAGAATAAAGTTGTAACAGGGTATCGTGTTCTATGAAAGGGCCCTAGCTCAGCATAAATATATAATACATTTTTTTTGTAATCACAAAGCAAACTTTTTTAAACTGTTTCCAAATACACAAATTAATCAAAAAAAAAAATCCTTAAATACAGACCGCTTATATTATCATCGAGTACCAATAGCCCATATTTTGCTACGAAATTTTCATCGTACAATTGAAATGTTATTTTCAATGGAATGTTTGCGACTAGCTAACAGGAAATGCCAGTTCATTTCATAGTTTACAACGAGGTAAAACTTCGACATAAATCAAACAATACGCATCTTACTTATCAATATTCAATTATTATTTTGTTCACGAATGGAGTTAATTTTTCCTCAAATCTCATTTCATAGATGACCTTGCCAATGGTTTAGTTAAGTCAGAATTTAACGGTTCTGAATTGTGAAGTAATGTGTGATTAATGCTAGTTATCCAAATTTGGCTTAATTTCAAGCAGATACAAAAAAAAAACATAGGAATTGGTAAAATCTCTTTCTTTGGGAAGTCGCTTTAAAATACCCTTTCCCACTTTGTTAAATTTCTTGTTTCTTTGCGCTTATTACATTAAAAATCTTTAATAATAATATTGTTTGCTTGCCAAAAATGTGTGTTACAAAATGTGAATTCTTTTAATCGAAGAAGTTAAAGTTAAAGTAAGAAGTATGTAAAAAACTCACCTGTTTCTTGAGGTCAGTGAGGTCGCCGGACAGGTCCAGCTCCAGGTCGTCTCTGTCGGTGACGCACAGCGCCAACTTCTTCACTATCACCTTGCGAGGATCGTTGGCGTCTGGAAGAATTATCCCAATAAGACTACAGAGGTACAACAAAACCTTTAGCACGTTCACTGAACTACTGATAAAATACTGTTTCAGAAACAATGAATATAATGTACAGGTGTTTAAAATAGAATAGTATGTTCCTGAAATATATAATTTCCCATGTATTCTGACCTATGGAGTTTCAGACCATATATATTATCTAAATACAAAATTAAGAGCCTATTAATTAATTACCCAAAAGGCTTACAATGTTCTGCGCATACAATACAATAATGCTTTCAGGATGCTTATGGGGTTGCCGCGGCACTGTAGTGCGTCAGGTATGTTTGTGAATGCTAGGATTGATGGATTTTCAACTATCATCCGAAAACGATCAGCATCCCTAATGCGCAGGGTTCGTGGGAGCACTAATAGCTACCTGAAATGCATTGCTGAAAGGTGGGATGTAGACTCTCTCTTCATGAAGCATTGGACAAAACTTCATGTTGCTCAATAGTGTATAAGAGGGCCTTGTTTGACTATTAATATTATTTGTAAGCTATATTGACATTATATTATCCTTTGACATGTATTCAATTTCCAACTTTAAAAGTAAAATAATATAAGTATGTTTATTTCATCTTAATTTTATGACTAGATTTTAATTATTCATTTTTAACTATTATATTGTAATTAAAGTTACTAAGTCTTACAAATCTTATGCAATTAATATAAAAGAAAAGAAGTTGTTTAAGATGATATTTCAAAATAAAAAAAATATACATATTTTTTTTATTAGATAAAAAATAATATGTATATTTTTTTTATTTCTAATCTATACATATAATAAAAGAGTAACCGAACCATTTCTGTACATTGAATATTTTTCAAAAACAGTGATTGGTATGTAATATGTATGTTCCACAGATACCAAAACCATGGTTAGAATTTTTTTTTTCTGTTTGTCTGTTTATCTGTTTGTCTGTTTGTCTGTTTATCTGTTTGTATGTTCGTCAATCACGTAATAACTACTGGGTAGATTTTGATAAAATTTCACATGCTGATAGACCGATATTAGGTTCAACTTATAGGCTACATTTTATTTGAAAAAAATATTTTTAAGGGTGACTCTCCATACATGTAATCGGAGGGTAAAAAAATAAATTCGCTAATACATTATTAAATGAGATATCATTGGATAGGTATTTGAAAATAAAATAGAGGTTTCTAAATGCGTTTTTTGCTAAAATAAATATTTTTTGAGATATACGCTTCTAAAGTTGTAAATGTGTCATACCACGTGACAATATGAGATTTTGGTTGAGTTGCGGACATTGTCTTTTTATACATTAACGTATATGTTAAGAGAATAAAAGGCATGTCTTTAGGTGAAGACGACAAAAACGCTTAATGAATTCTTAAAAACCTTCAAAAACAACTAACTCTCCGCCCGCGGCTGCGTTCGCGTGGGCTAAAATTTTCTGTATTTTGAAGAGGCGCGCGTACTGTCAGATTTTGGTCAAACCTATTTCTATAGAACATTATAAAAAAAGACTATAGACATGCGCATATATCAGCGGTCATGCGACCGTAATTATTTTGAGTTTTGTTGTGCGCCTCTACAAAATACAGAAATTAGTAGCCCACGCGTGCGAAGCTGCGGGCGGAAAGCTAGTGATAAATAAATAGTTAAGTCTCCCAGTGTGTGTGTGTGTGTGAGTGGTTGTGTGTATAAATGTGTGATAGTCTGACCTTTTAGTTATCCAGAAAACTTAACAAAAAATCTACTAAAAACTTCCTAAGATGAGTCATCTTATATTACAACACTTATAACTCGAGATCGGAATGGGAAATATAAGCGGATGAAAACGAAGGGCACAGCTAGTCTATACATATAATAAAATTATTAATAAAATCGTCTTTAAAGACATAATACATTTCCTAACACAACCCTACTAATCTGACAACTGACTATTAATTAAATATTTAAATCAAAATGTCTTCAAAGATAGTTCCATCACTCCAATGTCCAATTTAAAGACAGTGACAACAAGATAAATATTGGTCCTGAAATACACAGTGAATACTTAGTTGATAATGTATTAAGGACACTAAAGTGCAGGATGACAAGGAAATGCATTCAAGAACATAATATGCTAGTCAGAGACTATCCTCGTAGCATACAAAAACTTTGGGACTGTTGACAAGAATTACTTCCTTACATATTATGAAAATGTTCTTCCCTTTTAGGGCTGTGCGTTTTTATGAACACAAAAAACTAAAAACTACTAAATAGATTTATGAATGGTTTTCGCCAATAGAGAGTGTAATACCATCTATAACCATCAAAAACCTAACATATATGAAATAAAATTGAGTTCAATATTAAATCAACTAATTAAATGATATCTTAAGGGTGCCAAAATCTGTTGTTACTCCAATGTATGCAAGATTTCATTAGCTTATTCTTTATGCATACACAGCGCGTTGCCAGTTGCTTTTCTATAAACTTGGCTGAACATACTGCCTAGACCAGGGCTAAGGGCCAGTGTAAATATACAAAAAAATCATTGACATAATACAAATATCAATTAATCAATAATACCGTAGAAATTAATGAAACACTTAAGACCACAAAATCATGACCATAAATTCTAACATATGCTTCTAAAAGTGAATGGATAAAAATTATTCTATAAAAACTTATCCACCAAAAATTATTTAACAACAAATATTGGAGTACTCTATGTGATAACACTGGAGATTAGATAGTGCAATCAGGATGAATGTTGATAAATTGGTTAAATTATAAAATCAAATGGTTACTGTATTTCTAAACTAATGTTTATTTGTGACAGGTTTCATGTATGTTTTATATGAATTGATTCATACTTCTAAAAGAAAGACTATAGTCGAGGGCAGGCTTTAGCAACCCATGGCTTGCAAGCTTAATGTAGCTCTTAGGATGTGAAGTTGTGGCTTTCAAGTTCCATAGGAAATGTCAATTGTGTAAAATACTTCTTTATATGCATAACCAGTTTTCATACACTACATAAATGTGAATAAATATAAAGAACTTTTTATTCATTTACTATCTACTTATATTGACAAGAAAAAAAAATTAAGTTGTAATTTTTAACTCTTCCACCTCAAAAGCCACTACAGTAAGAGATCAAGGATTCTCAAATCATTTTTTATCAATCGAAAATTTCTATTGGGATTGGAATTATATTCGTTAAACGCTTTAGAATAGAATAGAAGAGAAAATATTTTTATTCATGTAAACTTTTTACAAAGTCCTTATGAATAGTCATTTTTTAATTTACCACTGGTTCGGAAAGTGGATTCTATTGATTTAATGTTACATACCAACAATAACAGGTCCAGCCTGCACCTGCCCCAACAACGCTTCTTTGTACTTCCGTAGGGACTCATCCTCCTGGTCTGCAGCGAGGATCTCCTCAATTGTCTTCTCTGGGGGAGGTTTGTACGAGGATTTGATCTCTTCTTCTTCCGTTTCGGTTTCCTCTTCAGGGGTGCGGGCTACCTCTGGTTCACCGGACATGTTTGGGCTAAAATTAAGTTTAAATGTTAATAAATATGACATCAGTGTTTTGTAGAAAACCATGCATCCAAGTAACTAAAATTGTTTTAAAATTTGTCTCTAACTAATATTAAAAAATTGGTACTTTTACTTTTGACACCCAAATGTTAAGGATAGGATTTAAATGACCACACAAAAATGTTTATATGCTGGTTACATTCTATACTACTTCCCACTAATATTATAAATTTAATTGGATGTTTTATTAATTGTTTGTCAATCCCTAAAACTACTGGACCGATTTTGATTTAATTTCTTACACAGAAACTTTATTACTTTGATTTGGTGATAGGATACCCTTAATCTATGGAACCAGAATTTTCAGAAGCCAGGGAAAGAAAATTGTACTCATCTCTGTTGATTAAAGGAAATGAGAGGAGAAATAACAATTTAGTAGGTGCTGTGATAGTAAAATTTAAAGTAACTAAAAAATTGAGGCTGAGAATAAAAATTAATAAAGTATTGTTAGAAATAAACTATTTATTTTATTGTGTATTATTAACATTCCTATTAATGAAGTGTGCATGGTTGCATTGGTCAGTTCACTTCATTATACTTTATAATTGTATTTTATGTTAACTGCCCCTTGTATGGAGTACTCAAGTAGATAAACATTATTTTCTGATGAATATAACAAATCATTTTACAAGAAAATTAGACAAATGTATAAAGAATACTGTGACATTTCTGGAACCATAAATTATAGATAAATAAATTTATATGAGCAAAACAAAATTATAAACCATTTACAATACAACAAGGCTTTGGTCTTTTATAGAGATTAGACCACAAAACAATAGATAATTTTATTATTAAACTTAAGCTTTATATAATACAAAAAGCACTATTACATTAATAGATTTTTCTTAAATTTGTGATTAAGTTAATGAATTTTCACATTCAATATTATGTTAATATGGAAGATATACCAACTACGTAGGATAAAATAGCACTCCAGACTAGTTTACAAGAAAAAAATCCTAATTTAATCAGAAAAGGGGAAAGTATTAGTAAGTATATAAAAACTTAGGAAGCATGAAGGTATTACTTAGAATATACATTGCCAAATCTATAATTGTATTCCAATAAGTATCATACAAAATGCAAGTCCAGAAAAGGTAAGTTCATAATGATTCATATCTCATGATAAAGATCGGAGATGTTCGAATGAAGTTGGTTACAGCACTTTCTGGAACCGCCCTTTATTCTACATGATTAAAAGGTGTAAAATACGACAGCTATAAAACATCCATGCGACATAGTTATTTATATCTATTGCCGTGATACGATATACAATAACAGAGGACATTATCGGCACCGTCATTCCAGCGTTGGGGTAAGTAAAGCAAGTACAAAAGTTAAAATACGCTTACCTTATAAATAATGTAAGTTCAGTATAAAATAATGTTCACAATCAAATTGTAGCACCTGTGTTTTTTTATTTAGAAAATGTCTGTAAGAAATAGGGAAAGAAAATTTTAATAATTTGTAAAAATCTATAGATCAAAAATGACTGACGTACACAATGCTTCCGGTCGCAACTTCGGTCTTCGTCCATAGAGTTCAATTCTCTGTTGTCTATGGTTATTTGAAGAGCATTTTTTGTCTATGAAAATTCAAAAACCTATTCATTTCTTTAAAATAAATGTAATTTTCAGCAACCAAATCTCATAAAAATACTTATATTAATTATATTAAATATCCTAATCGTTTCCGATTGGTTGATATAATTTATCTGAAACAATATATGGAGAAACTAATTAGTGGATATTTTAATAAGAAAATATTAAATAGGTAAGATTGGTAGGACTAGTGTTATAAATTTTAATAAAATAAGACTATGTTATTTAATTTATAGAATTATTTCATTCACCCAGGAAACGGATAGTAAATTATATTTATCTGTTGCACCAAACGTCAAAAGGTTAAAGCGGTCAAAATGTCAAAAATAAAAACAAATTAAATAACCTCTAATTGAGTTAAACAAACTAGAAAATACTATATATTAGAATAAAAATATGAAATAATTTTAGTTCAACTTATCAAAGGCTTATTATTTTATACTTTAATTTACCACATGAAGATCTTTATTTAAATATTTAAATATAAGTATGCTAGTGAGTGTTTTTCTTCTATAAATTTATTTTTCTACTGATATCTTTTAGTTTTACAAAAAATCCTTTATTTTCAGAAGTATAGAATCTTGAATTTGATAAGAATAACAGAAAGCTGTAATTATAGCATAATAAATCCAGGCATACAGGCATATAGAAAATATAATTTTCGTCTTTATTCTAACGAAGTAGATGACGATGAAAAGGAAAGAGAAATAGAGAGAATAAAAAGCAATGTAAGTTTTTAATTAAAACTATCCTTATAAATTGGCGTTTACAATAGAAGGTGTCCGAAGCATTGGAAAAGGTCCATTTGCTTGTAAAGAAATATACATTGTTAAATTAATATGTAATACCTATCCCACTATCTATATGTTTTCATATTTATATTTATTATGGTATATATTAAAAGTTTTACATACAAACTTCATAACCAAGAAAAGATTTTAATTTCTAATTTGAGTCTGATTAAAAAAAAACTTGAATTTATAATATAGTATAGATATTTTAATATTTTAATTCATTCAGGCATCCCTAGATGAGCCTCCCACAGCATGCTGTCAGTCCGGGTGTGCCAACTGCGTGTTCATAGTATGGGCCGAGGCATTGACACAGAAGATGGAGAATGCTGGCCCAGAAATAGCAGAGAAGATACTGAAAATGGTGGACGATCCATCCATGAAGGCTTATTTAGAAATGGAGCTTAGGTTACGAGGGTTGCAGAAGTAACCTGTTCCCTCTTATAGTAGAGACATGAGACAGTGAGGCAAGAGTGCAACTGTTACCTAACTTCGTGAGGCTATACATTAGAGTTTGCATTATTTTGTTTTAACCATAAAGGGATAACCAACATGCAAACCTGAACAAGTATGTGATAAATTAGCATATTAATACATTATACATAACAGTTATGGATGTAAGGTTAAAACTATGAGGCAAAACCTATATACATGTTAGGTTTTGCACCAAAGTTTTAACTTCCATTATAACTGGTGTCTGTACATTGCCTAAAGTCAAGTAATGGTTGTGGTCTCCGGTCTTGGTTTCCTGTCTCCGTCTCCAGGGTTGATTTAGTGATGAAAATATAAGTATTTATTTTTTAGCCCAAGAGAAAATATTGTAAATATATTTAAAACTGTAAATAATTAGACATATGTTATTAGAAATACAATTGAATTGTTTTTAAAAGCTGTTTTACTAGACCATAATAATTACCCTCAGTACTTAACATCTTTGTGTGATTCAACAACCTATGTAAATAATTCCAACTGCCTAAGACAATAATTAAAAAAAAAGTTTTCGGGCATTTGATATAACGCCATCTAGTGCCAGATCTAGCAAAGTATGTATTATAGAAGTATGGAAACTGAAACTGACAAAATAAACATAGTACAACTGTTTTGTTAATATATGCATACTACACTACTACTACAGACAAATGATCCCCCAGAGAACAGAAAATTGGAATAGGCATCACATGCCTACTAATTTTCTAAACCCACATTACGTAAGTCACAAATATGATATCAACTGCGCCAATGGAGTCTGCACATTTAATTGTAGTTTTTCAATTCAATTTTTAAAAATTGCTTATAGTTTTTATTAGCCAGGCGCAACATTTTGGCTAAGCGTCCGCAAGTTAGCGTTAGTATTTATTTCAAGACCCAAGGCTATTTTTGTGGAGGTGTTTGCGGCAAGCTGAAAACTTGTCTGATACCTCTCCTATTATAACCTAAACTGGAACTTGAAATCTGGCTGTTGAGCAACCGGGTCTTAAACTAAATATACCCTCAAAATTGACAGCGACAGAGTAATTGGTGACTGAAAAACAGTATTGTTTCGTCTTATGACAAAGCAAACGAATGCTGAGTCATCGCCTTTTGCCATAATTATTTTTAATTGTAAAACCTTTGTTTTATGGCAATAAATGTATTTTTTATTTTTTTTATTTTATTCATTTTTTAACTCTGTTGCATACCATTTCCAGCAATATGACGGTGAGCGGGGGCCTGGAGGTATGAATTCCCATCCCATTCCTCATCCTTGTTTTCTCCTTATCCCCTCCCCTTCCTTCAAGCCGGCAAGGCAACACTGCTGTTGTAGATGTTCATGGGCTGCGGTCAGTCACATAACATCAGATGAACCGTTATGGTTGCAGTTTGCCATCCCTGTACTATATACACTATGCCCTATCTATTGACGGGTTTAACAATAAACTAGCCATTTCCAACACTTCCAAGCAATTTGTTTCCATATAAATGGGAATTACTACAGCATTTTACTTGAATTCCAATAAATTTCTACAACGGCCAATATGTAAGGTTTACGAGATGACGGGGTTACTATTTTAAACTTCAAATAAATATTTTTCAAGTAAATAAATCTTTCTTTCTTTCAAATAAAACAATAGATATATTTTTGTTTATTTATCTATTCAATATGTATAACAACATATATAGCAACAACATAGACTTACGTATAATAACATTAGACATTCAGTAATTTGACAAAATTGATACCTTTTACGCTATCTATGGTAAATAATACATGTGTAAATTTTATTATATCTATACGTAAAAATGTAATACTTAGTATACAGGAGTGTTTGTAAAACATAAATAACCTCGCAACACTATTATTTTTTTCATAAAAAAAATTGTAAGTTTGTTTAAAACTGTCTAATATTTCTTTGCTCTATATTTTTTTAGGGAAAATTACATTATATTCGACTTCACGCATGCATGGCATAGCGTGGTTTGCTTTTGTAGCATAGAGTAGTTTAGGATGAGAAACATTAATTTCAATAATTAAATTTTATAAAATTGATAAATTTTTATGTCATAAAAGGAAAATAGGCAAGGTAGGGAAAGATTACATACATTATTTATAGGTTGCGGTGTTCTTTTATTGCATAGAGTAGTTTACGATGAGAGACAATAATTTCAATAATTAAGTTTGAATAAAAATGATGGATTTTTATGTCATCAAAGAAGAATAGGCAAGGTATTAACATTTTACAAAGTATCCCGTATATATATATAGGTCCGTGTCTGACGGACGGACAGACAAGTCTCGATTGGGTAAGGACTAAGGTCCTTGAGATCACAAACATCCAACATTTATTTCTTAACAACTAATTATAACTAAACCTTAAATTATAAATACGATATTTCCTTATTTACTTGATTGTCGAATTCGATAGAAAGGGTACACTTATATTATTATATTTAAGGATGTTACAAGTTATTTATGATATTAACGTTTCTATAATACGTATTTTATGACCAGTAGTATGAAATACACAATGTTAATTAATAAGTATATCATAGGTCGTTGATAGATGTATTTGATACTACTAGTGCGTTTGCTTTTCAATATGAATATAGGACAATAATTTGCTTGTCCTAAAGTCTGTAATAATATCTTTTCAAAAGCCCCCTCTACACATCAGCAGACGCATACGCGAACTTCATCTGTCGATGAATGGGTAATGATGATCTGCTAACGTAATATTTGAACGGCCTCTTACGTCTTCACGTCCGCAAACGATGTCTCCTGATGTGTAGAAGGGGCTTCACAAGTTACTCTATATATTTAAAAGTAATTTTGAGGCATCTGTTTAAAGTTATAAAATGTTTTCCAAATTTGTAAACAAAATTATTGGAATTTGTTTGGTATACTGCAAACAATTCGATAGAATAACTATTAAAATACGTTTACTTATTAACAGTATTTACAATATCACAGTTCTACCCTCTATGATACATGCGACATTCTACCTATTAAAAGAACCCGCATCAAAATCAGTTGCGTAGTTTTAAAGATTTAGGCATACAAAGAGAGTAGGGACAGAGAAAGCGACTTTGTTTTGTATTATGTAGTGATTATTCATAGGCTCCATTTAAATACTAAAACTATTCGTAGGTTATCTGGAGGCGTTTTTAATTAAAATCTATTATTCATATGAGTAAATACTTGAACACAGATATTTTAGCTACGCACATTTATAATTGTATTTTTAAATAAATTTACGGTTTGAGCACATTTAATTATATTCTTATTTTAACTTTATATTAGGCAGATACGTTTATTAAAAAATAATAAAATGTATTTTATAATAAACTGGCAATTTTTATGCAATTTTAACAATAGGTACTCGCATTATAACATACTCAAGAAAATATTAACCATATAAAATAAAAATACTTTATAAAGGATTTTTTGATTAATTTTGATTTGTAAAAAGTATTATTTTTTCAATAGGGTACCCACAAGTGTATGTTCCAATACGTTGGTACAATTGCAAAGAAACAACATTGGGTTGAAAGTTGAAATAAAATACGGTTTTCTTAGTGATCTTACAAAATAAAGTTCAGAGATAAAAATTATATTCACATAGCAGTTGCTCTTATTGTTTCGATTAAAATGAATATGTTAATTGTCATTCGTGAAATAAATTGGCACAGATTATTAATAGAAAGCATATTTTAAATATAAGTTTCATACAAATATCTATATTTATAAGTATATCACCTAACTACTATATGTAAACATAATATTATGGCACATATGACTTCTCAATTTAAAAGTTGTTATAAAATGGCGGTTACCGAATATATAATTGTAACTTCAACAATTTAAGGGTACTTTTAAATTTAAAAGTCATTTGTGAAAATTCGTATTATTACACTTATTTTATGAGATATCAGTCAAAAGTACCTAAATAGGTATCTGTTTAAATTAGCGATAATATTTACAAAGCTTATCTTTATCAATAGTATTTTTCACTACACTTTATTAAAATTACGGGTCAATTATGTTATTTTATTTTCATATATTTCAATGAATATAGTAATAAATATATTATATTGTCGGCAGCATTTTTTAATTTTTAACCGACTTACAAAAAAAGGAGGAGGTTATCAATTCGTATAATTCGTAACCGTATTTTTTTTTTTTTTATGTATGTTACCGCATATCTCCGGCGTTTATGGACCGATTTGGAATTTTTTTTTTGCAATCGAAAGAGTAGAGTTCATGTGTGGTCCCATAGAAATTTGGTTCAAGTCTGATCATCCATGTGGAAGATATTCCAGGGAACTCCTCGAAAATCAACGGAATAAGCTCTGCGGTTAAGGTTTAATGATGTATATATCAACTGAATTGTGACTAGATAATGTGATTACCCTTCACAGGACACTAAAAAGGATAAAATAAAATTTTTTTGCCAAAAAATAGAACCGACTTCCTCGCTCTAAAAAGTAGAAAATAACTTTTATTTCATTTTTGTTGAAATCTATACAAAGTCGGTGCCCTATCTATTTTCAATTTAACAAGATTTTGCACCGACTTTGTATAGATTTCAACAAAAATGAAATAAAAGTTATTTTCTACTTTTTAGAGCGAGGAAGTCGGTTCTATTTTTTGGCAAAAAAATTTTATGTAGTTCTGTGTGATCTTTCTATGTAAATGTCACTTGTACACTGTAATCAAGGTCCTATCTTATAGTAGCGTAGGTGCGTTCAGTATCTGGGCGCATTGGTGCCGATTGCGTCTTGGTGCTCGGACCAAACTACCCTCACTCTGCTAATATTCGTTATGACTAGCTGTGATTAGTTTTCAACAGATTACTATTGGACAGTTGTGTAGAATTACAATACATTTGTATTACTAACCTAACCTATTTTGCACTCCCCCCC
>LQNK01003467.1:5318-18499 GCA_001586405.1 Phoebis sennae | reverse complement strand
CCCCCCCCCCCAATATTACTTTCAATAATAATACTGAGTATCTAAAATGTATAAATTCGTCATACAAGTAACTAAATACAGTAAAAATACGACCTTCATTGTAATACAAAAAGTTTATAGTTGGCGGGCTTGTAAGATCATTCTCAACAAACACATCAAGTTTTTATGTGTGTAATGTCTCTTATCTTATGTGCACAGACAATCGTTAAAATTCAATTAAGGTTTGGCCAAAAAATGGTATTGACTTAAGTGAGATATAAGACTTAACGTATATGCTTTTTGGCGTAAAATTTGTGATCTAGTATTTGGCCAGCTTTTAACAAATTTGTAGATTCATATATATAAACATTTAAATTTTCTTGGTAAAATACTTTAAATTTTGTCTTTCTCTCTCTATAAAATAAAAATCAATATCCAATCAATAACTAACATGTAGTTAAAGATTTGATTAAATTTCCTTCACAAGAACATTAAGAACGGTTAAATTCTGAAAAGAATGTAGTAGTTCAAGCTTACGCGTTAGCTACTAGCGCGCGTTTACACAAATAAATATTGGTGTGATGGTGACAACGCGACATTTTAGATCTCCTTAATGCCCTGTTTTATTGCGGTTTCTTACATAAAGGCGTAATTACATTGGTCATTAAGTCGTTCGTTAGTTCGCATACATAGAGTTCCCGCATGCGGGTTACCAATGAAATTCATCGGTCGATAAATGTTTGCGTAGTTTCGCATTCGGCATAATTGCCAATGAAACTGGTCATGCGAACTTTATGTAAAGTTTTGTATTTTAGGTTACTGTAACCTTCCGCTCCCCGAATGCAAGATCTAACGACCAATGAAAACGATCATCCCCATGCGGGCTGTATAGCTTGTAAGAAAAATATATTTAAGAACACAACAAAGTACATATGTGTTACCTAAATCACCCGCATCAAAAAGCCTTAAGTCTTGTATGATGATCACCTGCGTATTTCTATAAATAAATTCCGTCCTTCTTAATTTAAATAAATAAATTATTCTTACTTACTACTTACTAAAAGCATGTTAAAATGAAAAAACACATATTATTCAGCACTAATAAAAATAGCAACAAATTTTTAATTTAGGCTACTCATTTAGCAAATTGACTACATTATAATTATACCTATACATATAAGATTCATATTTATTAGCCTTTTTTCAGATTACACATAATTTGTTCCCGCATAATAATTAACTAGAAACAAGAATTAAACATTAATAACTATCGTCAGCAAAAGCCATTAATAAATAAATATTAAATAAAGAATTTTTAAAATCGGTCCAGTTTTTGAGCCTATTAACTAAGTTTAAACACAGTTTTCCTCTTTATAATATTAGTGTATATAATTATTTAAATGTAATGTATTAACTGTAAAAGCGTAAAATATATGCAAATTGTTTAAAAAGGTTGAAGGTTATTTATTCTGTCTAGCGTTAAATGTAATTGTTAGATATTTAATTTTCATTAAATTTACCCTTCACGACCAGAGGACAAAATATGAATGGATACGTATATTTTTTGAACTAGTGAGATATTTCATTGTTATTATGACAGGCTATTATTTACATGGAATTATGTATCTCTAGCTCCCTTAAGGCTCGTACACATAAACACGACACGACGCGTGACGTCGAAACATAACAATGTTTCACGACGTTACGTAACGTAACGTACGACGAGCGAGCGACATCTATCGCAAGTCGCAACGCGCCACGATCGTAAGGTCTGTCTCAGTTTTTATTTTCATTTATTTATTTCTTATTTAGAAATATATATTTTAGTACAAACCTTAATTAACAAAAACTTAGATAATGAATGAATGAATGAAAGAATACACTTTATTGCTAATTAGCAATTTCTTCCAAGCAACCCAATGGAAGAAGGAAGCAACATTAAATAGATAGGATAAATATTATACACATTATTAATTTCTTAAATGAATAAAAATTTTGAGCTATTCTTATGTCTAACGGTAATTCATTCCAAAGTTTTACAGCTTTTAATTCTCTTATTAATGTCTAAGAATTCTTTTGATGCTGTGTCGAGGTCTTCGATCTGGGTTATTAAATGATCGGCCTCATCGTATTAGCAATGGCATGACACGTTACGACATCGCGACGTCTTCGAACGGATAGATACGTCGTCGTATTTTGTTTATGTATACGAGCCCTTAAGGTTGACATATTATTTTGAGGTTCATATTTCCAAGGACAGTTTACGTAAATATTAGTATTTATTCCTATCTACATAACAAAATTGTACCCACATCTTTCTGGATTGTTAAAATGCGTTACAAATTCATAACGAAGGTATTAAAATTTGCTCGCGGTTATTTATAAGTTATCTTAATTAACAATTACTCTATGTAATTGGAATAGAAAACTTATTTGCATACTAATCATTACACTTTGGGATGTAAAAATGCTTAAGAACAACATTCAGGCAGGATAACCGTACACTAGTCGTTATACTATTTTCACATATAAAAACCTATATACATGACTGGAACAACAATTTCTGGTAGGTACCTGTAGTCCGGGAATGACGACAGAGTGTAGTGGCTTCATTCTGTCGTAGCACTTGTAGTGCTTAGAGGAACGCTGCTTATAGCCTGGCGCGTACAGAGGCACCGTGCGAGTTCCTTTTGGAGATCCCGGGGCTTTCGATTCTTGCGCAGAAGAAGGCCACCGTGCGGTTTTAGTCAGTAAGAGTCTGACATAACCTGACTGCTTCCCCCGACGCAGCCACGTATCCATGCAGGATTTCCTCACGATAAAAAAAAAGTACCTGTAGTCACTACTCTTCACGATAGAACAATTCTGGTAGACATCACTCTCTCACACTTCCTGAGGCTCATACTCCAAGCAGTACAGCCTCGTCATCGCATTCAACAGTCTGATCCTCTCCTCCGCGTCGTTACACCACGTGACGTCACTGCTATACAAGTCCAGGGAGCTACTAGACGCGGTGCACAAAGATCGCCGACCGCAGATACGACCGAAGAGCACTGACTTACTTGAATGCGTCGGGTTAGCGTCAGTCGTCGCAGAAGGAGACCGCGGGCGCGGAGTGGTGGTCGCGCTGGGGGACGAAGCAGGAGCAGGCGGGGGGGCCGGGGGAGGACAGCGCGGAGCCCGGCCCCAGCGAGCCCCCGCACGAGAGGCGCGCCCGGTCGCGGATGTTGAGAATGGAGCGCCGCGTGTTCCACAGCGAGTCCTCGTAGATGTCGCTTTTGGGGCTTTGCGGGATTGCTGGCTCTGAAAACGAAGGTTGCGATTCAGTTGGAGCTTAAGAATAAGATTTTTTATCATAACACGTGCAAAATATTAGAGATTCACGTCACACACTCGATTTGATTTAAAAATCTACATCCACTATGTAAAATAGGATATAATTATACCTATCTCGAACTGTTATTTTCAAAAAGTGGGACAAATATGCCCTGTTATATCTGAAGCTGAACACCAAAATATTAAGGTTGAGTGTGGCTTTTAGTGAGATACATAAAAATCGGAGATTTATTAACATGATATGAGTGAAATATATTTACACCTCATATAAAATATTTACTGTGTGGATATAATAATAAAAAGTTTGGATCAGGTGTAGTCTATCTTAAAAACATCTGGATGTTCATCGTCTTATTTTTGTCCATAAGTGAATTGCAGTTTACTCCAATATATAAGTTAATAAAAAAAAGTGAAATAACTTAGAGGATTAAAAAGTGAATTAACCTAATGAATGAACTAGTGGATTTCGTGTTTTCATTTAAGGCGATTCCGTCGTCCCTGAGCTATAACTCAAACTATACTCAACTACACTTATTCTACTTACTTTACCTGATTTACTCTAAGTTTTGTATAGTTCCCTTCTTGGCATTCAGAGTGTAATATTTTGTTAATTCCTTACTTAGCGAGACTTGAGTACCTAATTCACCTAAGACCTAGTTTAAGTCACTCTATAGTTTCCAAACTTACAATAGATTCAGATTGTAGTCCTCTTTAGTATTCTGAGTATTATTTCTTATTATTCAATTTCAATTTATTTTAATTCAAGTAGCTTTACATCCAAAAACTCAAATTAAATCGAAATCATCAGTGAGTTGCGGTTTACGTCAAAAAATTCAAATCAAATCAAAATCAAAATATTTATCCAAATCAACTTATTACAAGCTGTCTTGAATTGTCAATTTGAAATTACGATCAGTTCGGAAGAATGAATTAACCGGGAAAAACTGGCAAGAAATCTCAAGTTCCTCTTTTCAACGGCCACTTTGATTACATTGTAACTATAATTTAAAGGGTTTTACAATACGATATTATTATTTATCTGTACAATAGCACAGAAAAAAATTTATTTATCATACGCCTTTACAAAAATTACGCATAAATCGTGATTTATCACAGTCGTGATTGCAGTAGGTAATGCATAGCTAAATGAGGTAGCCACTTTTTCAAGTTTAAATTTACGTACACGTTCAGTTAAAAAGGTCTATAGATATCAATTTCATTTCCTTAAAAAGTACCTACTCTAATATATTCAGAATACATATTCATTGAAATAAAATGTCAGGTCTCAGGATAATAGAATCTCTCACGCGAATCTTTGAGGTTTAAGTTATACGGGGTATTTAACCAAAAGCTTGGGACCAAGACTGTTTAGATCATTTACTCTATAAACCTGAATTGAAGATAATTTGCACTATATAAGGGCTGTGTTTTTAGTATATTTTGACCGCCTCGTTAATTCAGTGGTTAGCACATTATGCGTTATAATCAAGTCCTGGTTTCGGTCCCCGGTGGAGACGTGAAACAAATGTCGCAGTGAGACAGGGAATAGAAGTCTGACTTTTTACATTACTTCTACTATTTTTATATTGACACCTTCTTGCCTTAAAAATAAAAAAGTAAATCCTATACAACATCCACACCATACGCAGGACTTCACTTATATTAATAATTTTTTTTAATTTATTGTTTAAATTTAAGTATTACGATCATCTTTTCGTTTGAAGTTCACTCCTTTACCTTTAGACTAACTGGAACGCAACACGTATAAACGAAAGGTCGAAATCGAAATATGTCCGAACTCAATAGTTTTGGACAACTGATACCAAGACTTCAACAGAACAGGGAAATTAAAAAAGTTTAGACAGTATACCGATCAATTTGTGCTCTAGTTCGGAATTTTAGGTATTTTTTTTTTATTTTAGTAAATTTTTAATTATAGTATCCTTAATCCGGGAACGATAAAAATAATGAATGAATGAAAATTTTATACACATACCGAAACAATAAACCTGTTGACCCGTTTGGCGCAGTGGTTCAGCATTGGTCTATTGCGCCGGAGGGTGTGGGTTCGATCCCCACGAGCAGAAAACTATGATGTGATGAACATTGTAATTTTCTACTGTCTGGGTGTTAATTTATCTATAGTATGTATGTATTTACAAAAAAAAGTTTGTTTAAGTATGTCTATCAGTTATCTAGTTTCCATAGTACAAGTGTTGTGTTAAATGTCCAGGAATATTTATTTATAATAAATATGTTTAAGCACAATAGCGTCTTTTTAGTTTCGTATTCGTTCATCACGCAACGAGATTCTCGGTACGTTGGCAGTGTATTGGCGTAACCCTTTTTTTTAAACTTGGTCTCAAATAATATAATACTATACGCGTGCATCGAAACGCGAATCAAAAATAAATGTTCCTATTTATTTTATCCATTTTCAATGTCTTTTTTACTAGGTTTAGTGCCTGATGTAAAATGTTATTATAGATTTATTTAGTTTAAGGCTTATAAATTTGAATAATCTTAAATGCGAGAAATACAAGAAGAGGAAGTTGGGAAAGGAGTAGAACAGGGCGGGAGAGGAATGGGATGGTAGTACAGGCTTCCGGGCACTCGCTCATCGTTCGAAATGTAATGCGTTTCCTTTGTTAATAAATAATGAAATAAATTAACATATTTGTTTGTGGGACAAATCTTGTAACTCGATTTGAGCACGCTACAGGATTGAATTAAATCTGCCTTCCTGTTTATATTGTATCCCTTAATATGATAAACTCGAATCTTTTAAAATGCATGAGCTTATTGCAGTACACCTGATGAATTGACAAGTCCAACGCTTGAACTAAATTTATGAAAAAATATTTAAATGCCCACATCGTATTCCCTGCTGACAATAATCTTAATATAATAGTGATCATCGGCCAAGAAAAGGTTGGGAACCCCTGGACAAAATAGAAGATTTGTATGTAATCTGAAGCAAGGAAGACGAACTTTTTTTGCCTTTGTGATTATCGGACTATAAATTTACTAGTGGCTCGCCCCGAGCTGGACCTCGCGTTGTAATATTTATATTAATCAAGACCTTACATTTGATACACCAAAGCTCTACACATCGGCAGACGCATACGCGGACGTCATTGACGATGGATGACGGATACATCGTCAGACGTAAATTATCCACTACGGCTGTGGCTTATTACTACGTCTTCATGTCCGCGGACAACGTGACGTACAAAACGACAACTGATAAAAATCAAAAGTTATACATATATAGTTTGTGAGGTAGCATAGGATTATCTACGTCAAAAAAACTATTTCACTTTTGCCCATTACGTCATAAGTGACGTGCCTAAAACATTCTGCGAAGGTATCATGAGAGAATATGGTCTTTAAACTAAACTTACGATATTTTGCGAGTGGATTGGTCCTCCTTTCGTGGTCCTCTCCTTCTAGCCACCAGGTTTTCGTGTCGCCTTTACCCTGGAAACAGTTATTGATTCTAATATTTTTTAAATAATATATAGGATTAATCACCCCTTAATATCTTGGAATAAAGTATCATCTATACTTAGTATTGCGTGTTTTTGTTTGTATTTTTGTAATACAAACAGATAGATAGATAGATTTCAATAATTCTTTCACCATTATAAAGCTGTATCTTCATACATAGGCAGTGAGTTACATATATATAACAGGGATGTCCAACTTGTTTAGATCTAGATCATTTAATATGATGACAGCGAGTAAGCTACCAATAACAACGCACAATTTAAGAGAGATTTGCGTACTGTGAATTATAGAAGACATGATAAATGATAAAAACGTGATTGATGCGTGAAGCAGTTGATAATTACGTTATGCAGTGTGTTTTACGTATTTATATTTTTTGCCTTCTTAAGTTCGACTGGACCGGACCGGTTGGCCATCTCTGCTATGCTAGTGGCTCGTCCCGAACTAGACTTGCGTTGTAATGTTTGAATCGAGACCTTTCATTTGATATCCTACTTGGCTATATTCTTATGAAAATCGCTTATTTCATGCCCCCTTCGTTACCCCCCCACCGATTTCGCTCATATTCGAACTCAACATTTTCTTTTGTACAAACTATTCGCCTATGAAATTTAATCAAGATCGGAAGTTCTCTTACTTACCTGCAAACATACAAACATACAACTGCCCGGCCGTCTAGACTCTGAGACCTCGCTTCGCTCGGTCAATAACATTATGCAACGGGAGCGAATCCGTGAACAGCTGCTATTTAATGAATGAATGGGATAGTGATTAGCTTTCTAGGTCCAATCCTATTTGCCCTATTCAGAGAGTGTCTGGAGATCAAACAAACAAAGGCACTATGCGCTCTGATTTTTGACAACACCGTATGGTAAAATTAACAGGTTACTAAAATTGACATTTGTAAAATTGTGTTTTTCTTTAAAATAAGAAAATAAATAAATATTCAGGGAAATTCGAGTGGCTATACCAGTGGCTAATGCGACAGATTAACATTGTTTTTTTCTACTGTCTGGTTGTCGATCTATGTATAGTATGTATGTATTTAACAAAAAATTATTTTTAATTATGTTTTCAGTTGTCTAGTTTCCATAGTATGTGTCAAACGTCCGTGAATATTTATATTTGTACATTTAACACTACGCCACCGGTTAGTTCCCGTTGGGAATTTTTATTCCCAGTAGTTCAACCGTTGAACTACTCAGTTGAACTACTGGGAACTAACCACGCCACCCAGTCTCAAACTAAGCAAAGCTTGTACCTATTGTGGGAGCTAGGCGCTGATAGACATACTTAAAAATACTCTTTTAAATAGACACTATAGATAAATTAACAGCCAGACAGTAGGAAATTACAATGTTCATCACATAATAATTTCTACTCGTGGGGATCGAACCCACACCCTCCGGCGCAATGCACCAAAACGATATCCACTGCGCCAATGGGATCGTCGATAATAAGCATAACGATAGATGAAATCCTCCCTTTCAATTAAATAAGTACCATTTCTGGTTTGACCTTCAATTATATTAATTGGGTATAAACTTTGAAGTCCTTTAAAAGCATTTTACCCTGCAGGCGATATTGTTCAAAATTTGTAATCAACGCAACTTGGTTATTCAGTAAAGACTCGTTATATAAATATAAAAATATATCAATTAATATTCGATAGCAAATTTAATAATAATATGTAGTGAAGAATGGAATAGCTTAGGGGAGGCTGTTACCGCCCTAGGCGTACACTAGCGTACCGTACTTAGTCAAAGTAAATTCGTTTATTTTCCAAATTGGCCTCTTTCGAGGCGCTTTTAGAGCGTCATTTACATAATTAATATTTTTTTATTTACCACCGATTTGGAAGGCTGTCTCTACCGTCAAGAAACTCGAGTAGTTGCTCTTTTCAAAAAGTTTTAATACAATGTGTAATCGTTTACAATGATTTGAGCTTAATAGCTGGTCCTAGCAACTGTCCTGCTATTATTATGGAGATGTTGCTATTATTTTTTATGTTATAGCAGACAAGCGGGGCATGCGGTTCACCTGATGTTAAGTGACTTACCGCAGCCCATGAACATCTGCAACATAGAAGAGTCACAGATGCCTTACTCGCTTGGAGGAAGGGCAGGGGATAAGGAGAGGATTAATGATAGGAAAGGAGTAGAACAGGATGGGAAAAGGATGGGATGGAAGTACAGGCCTTAAAAAACTTACCGGTTTAATTGTTACTTATGTGTGCCATGGAATGAAGTAAAGCTATGTTTATTTTATTTTATTTCAATAATTTGTAGCTAATAGGCTAGGTAAATATAGTTTTCAAAGTTGTAATAAATTAATGAATGGGATTAAAGTACTTCTTTATTTATTTCTGGGATAAATTCATGATCTTTATGTATTTCTGGATGTGATAGTATACTGTATGATTTTAAGACTGTGCTAATATTATGAATGGAAAAGTAACTCTGTGGGTACGTCCGCCTATCTCTCCTTCACTCTTAAACTACTAAACTGATTTCGATGAAATATTGTTTGAAGCCCTAGAAAGGACTACGGATACTTTTTCACCCGGAAATCTCAGATAAAGCGCGATAAAGCGCGGGGCACAACTAGTAATGAACAACATTTAGATGACATCTATGGTTTTATAATTGACTCTATGGTTTTATTAACTGTCAGAAAAATTTCAAACGAAATTTGCTCAGAAACGCAATTGTCAATTACCGTTGATGTGGTCAGTTACCGTGTTGTCTCTTTTTTTTTTTTTTGCTTTTTTTTCTTTACCGTAGTTTAGCGTTATCGTATATATAAACTAGCGTTAAAGTGATAAACCGGGTGTAGTGTTTGTACTCTGTATCTAATAAATAGATGTACACATTGTCTCATGTACATATTGCAGAGGGGGTAGCTGTCAATCGTGTAACGGACGTGGTGCTGATCGGACGTGCGCCTGCGCTCGCTGTTGTGTGTAGTGGCGAGCCAGTGTAATAGTTCCTAGTGTTCCCGAAGTAACTGCCTGGAGGGCAGATCGCAGACCCTGCACCCGGCATCAGTGTCCAATAAATAGATATATAGATAATTTATTTTTTTATAGAACCGATTCATTACATTACACGCACAAAGACAAATTTACACAAAATAGACATTACACAGAGTAAAGTTGTAAGAGGACATCGTGTTCTATGAAAAGGTCCTAGCTCAGCATAATGCCTTGATCAATTGAGCAAGGAGCTGGTATTCTGCTAGGACGCTTAATGGGAAAGCAGGTGCACCAAGTTAAAGAAAAGTATAAGGAAATAATAGAGTAAATATCAAATAATAGAAGGTAATAATAATCAAATTAAAAGACATATGTATAAAAAGTTGTACAAAATATAGGCATCATAAATCATAAATCATCAATTGTATTAAGTGCTCACAAATAAACTGTCGAAAACTATTTTCAATTGAATTTAAATTAATTCGAAACAAACTGCGAGTCAAAATTATGAATTCTGTTCACGTCCATCGGCTTTGTCCACGCCAGTCCTGACCTGATTCCTCTATAAATATTTTTATTCCTTAACCCGTGACATCTGTCCGTTCACATTTATATGTAGTTATCATTTTATTATCATACATTTAAATAACAATGATGGTCGTCAAAATAACGTATATTTTCGGGAATCGTAAGGATTATAAAGGATAGGGAATTTTTGATGCAAAACTCAAAAATGTGTCCACTTTCCCGGTCGTTAATCTATCACAGATGGTGAAGTATGTAGGGCGATAATTCTTGGTAAAAAAGTCTAGGGTCTAGGGTCCTCTGGGGTCGAGCTTACTTTTAGTACGGTATCTTTCGTAAAACACCTGAAACACCGGGAGTGTCGCAGGTGCTTTGCCGGCTTTAGACATAATATACGATCTTTCTTAAACCGACTATTCTGACTATTTTGATGTTTCCTGTGATATTATTATTTTGTGATTACTTATGTACCTATCTATTTTGTGTTTATTCGCGGCCCACGTGGATTTGCTGCAGTGTCATTTTATCCTATCTATTTGACTATCTGACTACCTCGTTGATCTAGTAGTTGTTTCTTTGACAGATCGAGGAGTCTCAGTTTCGAATTCCATGTAGACCGAATAAAATGTTTTTGGGATTTTTTAGCAGACAAATTTGCCTAAAATCAAAGTTTAAGTCTAAGTCTCGGGTTCTTATTCCATGTAGGCCGAATAAAATTTTGGGATGTTCTAACAAAAAAAACAACAGCTGATTCAGGAAGTTGAGGGTGTTGGTACACCACCGCAACTGAGAGCACGTAAAGCCGTCGATCCTTCGCCTGATCATTGGATTATGAGAATAAAGAAATAGAGAATGCATCTGAGTTTGCGCGCACACTACACTATAACATCTCCCATTAAGTTGGGTAGTCTCTTAAGATTGGCAATATAGATTATTAGATTAACGGAATAGAGAGAGCATCTGAGCTTACGCACACTACACTATAATATCTCCCATGCAGTTGGGTAGTCTCTTAAGATTGGCAATATAGATTATTAGATTAACGGAATAGAGAGAGCATCTGAGCTTGCGCACACTACTCTATAATATCTTCCATGCAGTTGGCTAGTCTCTTCAGATTGGCAATTGTGACTAAAATTCTTTGAACAAGAACGTCCTCACCTTAATATTGACAATACCGCGCTCCTTCAGCCTGTAACCTCCGTGTTGCTTCAACAGTTTGTACGTGGCATGGCTGACGTGGATTCTCTGCGGCTCGCTAGTGGACTCGAGCCGTGCTGCGGTGTTGATGGTGTCTCCGAAGAGGCAGTAGCGGGGCATCTTACTGCCCACCACCCCAGCGGAACACTGACCGCTATGGATGCCTAAACAAAAATAATGTAGGTATAGATAAGTTCATCAATGAAGACGCGCCCCACTATAATTCTCAATCGTTGACAGTATATGTACGCAAGCTTCCGCTTCTGTGAAATTTTATAGGTACACACTCATTACCCATGTGTGCACACGCACACTAAAATAAATAGACTAATCAGGACAAACTATTGCGATCATAGTAAAATATGACAAATTCAATAATTGGTGGAACGCGTCGTCTTGGATGACTATCTACTCACTATCTATACATTTATACGAGTATACGTGGCCAAACGAGCACCGGGGAGCCTGGCGCAATTCCTCTCCTACAGAAATCGCCGTAAGTATTGTAATATGTTTGGTACGATGAGCAGGGCGTTGGACACCTTTTTTATGCAACAGCAAGCAAGCGGAACATGCCGTGCAATAAATCACTGACCGCAGTCCATGAACATCTACAACATCAAGAAGTCGCAGATGCCTTGCCGGCTTGAAGGAAGGGGAAGAGGATAGGATTTATTTATTTAAGAAGGGAATGAAGAGATGTTTATGCGCTGCGGTCATTCACTTAACATCAAGTGTACCGTTTTCCCCTTGTAACATAAAAAAGTAAGTTTAAATAATAAATAAAAATCAATAATATTTTTCAATTCAAATAAATAATATATTAGAGATTGCCAGAGGTATTCTACGCTAGCTGAAGTCAAGTATGTAATAACTTATATTACGAATGACACCCTCCGTGAAATTGTGATTCCTCTGAATTTCTGCAATTAATCTTTAGAATCATAGGTACAATAATAATAATATCCCTTTTAATGTAATTTCAATGAATGATCATTTTCTATTCGTTTTAAAATAATGTAAAAATAAATAATACCATTCTGTATATGTGTTCGTAATAACAACAGTAAACATGAAATATTCACAATTTTATTGTAATTTATTTTTTTTTATCTCAGCTTAGTTCATACGCAAATAACTTTCTAGGAATAATATGCCATTTTGCCAACAATATAGCATTAAATTCCAAGAATTCACAAAATGTAGATAGACAGTGAATCTCATACATTTATATTTTCCGAAGGTAAATACGCATTTCTAACAAAAAGTTTGTTGGAATTTAATTATGTCATTTTTTCAATTTAATTACGTCAAACTGGGCTCTCACGTTTTGGCAGGCAATAGGCCACTGAACGGTCCCACCACATGTCTCATCATCTTCTACGAAATAAAAACATTCCGAATAGACATGTATTCCTAATCTCTCCCCATAATTAATCGTCTTACCGTTTTTTTTTATATTAATTTTAGCAGGCAAGCGGGGCATGCCGTTCACCTGGTGTTAAGTGACGGACCGCAGCCCATGAACATTTATCTATTTACTAGCTTTTGCCCGCGGCTTCGCTCGCGTAGACTACAAAATGAACATAGTTGTTATAAAAAAAATATGACATTAATTATATGTAATTTAATTTAACGCTCATTTATACAATTTTAA
>LQNK01000047.1:635035-662840 GCA_001586405.1 Phoebis sennae | reverse complement strand
CAGTAATAAAAGAATGGGAACCGAGGAGTGCACGATCGGGACAAGCTTGCCCCGGTGAAATTACAACCCCTATCAGAAGATTGGCGTGAAGTATCGCACCCCATTCCTCTCCCATCCTATTCAACTCGTATTCCAACTTCCTATCATTAATCCTCGCCTTATCCCCTCCTCTTCCTTAAAGCTGACACATTTTACTATTGTGGATGTTCATGGGCTGCGGTCAATCGCTTAACATCAGGTGAACCGCATGCTCCGCTTCTATTGCAAAATCTCTTTAATTCTCTACGCGTCAGAATAACAAACCCATTTAAATTGATACATCCATATTTATAAACTGTCATAATATTAGGTATAAGACCCCTGGCTACACGGTTTATTATTTATCAAAAACAAGCTGATTTTTCGAGTTTTCCTTTTGACTAGACGCCCAACATTTTAGCTTACACTAATGTTGGTAAATGGTAGCTTTATCGAAAAAAAATGTTTTGATGAAATAAATAAAACACTTTATTAGGACACAGTAATCTCGCTGGCCGCCATGCTCACCCCGTGGTGCGACAACAAGTGACTCTTCAGGCTGACACTTCTGTACAAACGCACTCCCGCACAAGTCACACTTGAACCGCCTGTCATTGTTATGTATGCGCATATGCTCTCTCAACGTGTACTTCCTCGCATATGACTTGTGACAAACTTCGCATGCATATTATATGAACCTAGAACGCTTTTTACTGGATATTTTATAACCCTAATATTCCATAAAGATTTTGTAGCATTAAGTTATTTTTTTATAATAAATAATTGTAGATTTTACTCACAGCTTCGATCGCTTTTTCGAATTTATTCGTTATTTATCGTTGTATCTTAGTCACTTTACACAAAATCAATATAATTTGTCTTGTTTTGTATAAGTTATATTACTGTAAAATTCCATTCAAACTCCTTTAATCATTTTTGAGTGTAAGCATTAAAAACAGACAATCAATAGCATAGTATATTCTAAAGCCCATAGATTTGAAAAAATCTATCTAATTATGATAGGTATGATAGGTAGGGTTATACAAATGACAATTTGCATAGCACAGTAAATAAAACAACAACTAATAAAACACTTTATTAGGACACAGTAATCTCGCTGGCCGCCATGCTCACCCCGTGGTGCGACAACAAGTGACTCTTCAGGCTGCACTTCTGTACAAACGCACTCCCGCACAAGTCGCACTTGAACCGCCTGTCATTGTTATGTATGCGCATATGCTCTCTCAACGTGTATTTCCTCGCATATGACTTGTGACAAACTTCACACGCATATTTCCTCTCCCCTGTATGCTTAACCATATGAGCCTTCAACGCTTTCTTACTAAAGAACTTATAACCACATTCCGTACACTGAAAATTCCTTTCCATCAAATGATTTTTCTTTATATGATACATCAACAACGACTTCAAAATATACGCTTTATTACATATATTGCATTTATATTGCGCTTCAGAATTATGCACTTTAACCATATGTTGATTTCTTTGGTAATAACTCCTAAATGAAACATCACAATACGGACAGTTACTGATACTTCTGTTACCCAAATGTTTAGTCTTCTCATGGTATAATTTCTTTGTCCTACTAGGGAATATTTTATCACACAAATCACATTTAAAACTACCCTCAATATGAGTAGCTTTATGTGCATGCAAGGAACGTCTTGTAGCGAACGAGGAACCACATTTCTGACAAATATAATTGTCATAATGTTTGTTCATGTGTTGTTTCAACATCTTGAATGTTTCATACTGTGATGAGCACATAGCACAGTCGAAGACATCACCCTTCTTCAATTTAAACTGCATTAAGTGATCTTTTATGTCCATATGAAAGAATTTATTATGATCTTTCACTAGGTGATCCTTTAAAACGCTTAAGTTATCCAATTTCGCATCACACAACACACATTTTAGATCAGCTATATCCAATTTTACATGATAGTCAGTTAAATCAGTGTGCGTTTTCAATTCTAAGCGTTCTTTTTTATGATTTTCTTGTATATGACTTCTTAAATCGTCCGGATCTTGGTATGTACAATCACAGTAGCTGCATATGAAGCCGAGGAGAGATCTATTCTTGAAGGGCATAGCATTGGAATATTTTAGAACCGTTAGCAAATTTTCCTTGTGTTTAATTTTCTCTGCTGTTATTTTTGATACAGATATGTCTGTGTTCAAATCGTTTGTGATTAGTTCTATTTTCTTTGTTTTGCTCAGGCGAGGTTTTTTCGAGTCGTAATCTGTGGAAAAAATTTTATATCAAACATTGTTATAAAAATATCTAATTTAATATAATACTAGCTGAACTCCGCGGTTTCAGCCGCGTATATATCCCGTTTCCGTGAGATTTTCGGGATAAAAACTATCCTATGTCATGTCTGGAGTTTCAAATCTCTGTACAAAATTTCATCCAAATCGGTACTTTAATTTCGGAGTCTATTTATGTCAATACAAACAAATAAACAAAAACATCTTTCCTCCTTCCAAATTTTTTCCCTAAAATCCTACGGGATATATATCCCGTATACACCCAGGTGAAGCCGCGGAGCTCAGCTAGTTTTAAATAAATAGCTGTTAATTTATGTGTCTATTAGAAATAAATACAAATAAAACAAAAATATTTTTACCTGAATGTATAACAATTTTCTTCTTACTACAGTTACCGTTTCTCTTCTTCATTTTACTCTTTTTCTGTTCAGTCTTTTCACTTGAATCGTCTTTAACTGAAAAACAATACTTTATTATAAAAAAAAATAATAAATAAACAACACTTTATTTACGTAGTTGCAATGCTTGCAAAAAACAAAAAAAAAATGTAGTATAAACTTAAAAATAAATATTATTATTTATTTTAAAGTTATAGACAACAAAATATAAATTCATTTAAAAAATATTAAGTTACAGAATTTAACTAGCATTTTAATTAGAATAATCAGAATTGACAAAGTGACAATAGACAATAGACAAATTCTATGATTTAGTAAAACATTCAACAACTCTTTTTTGAGTTACACAAAAATCACATCAAAGTTGATACAGCAGTTCTTAATTAAATCTAAGCTCAGCTTATCTCGTTATACTAATAAAAATAATGTAGGAAACTGTGTGTTAAACTAACCAATATGTGCCAAAAAGAAATTATCTGAATCGTCACTGTTATCTTCAGATTTGGGCTCCAGTTTTACAGGCAAGGATGGATCTGTAAGTAAAATCAAGTAGAAAATTAATAAACTATAAAAACCATATTTTAAAAATATAAAATACGAATAATATAAGTTTTAATAGAATAAAATAGTAAGAGTCTATCTTACTAATATTATAAATGCGAAAGTTTGTGACAATCTATGTGTTTGTTATTCTTTCACACAAAAAATTCCGAACCGATAATCATGAAACTTGGTATACAGATAGGTAAGGGTTCTTCTGCAGGGGGAGTGGTCATTTCACCAGTGGTCCAATTATGCAATGCTCGGCTCCCACTCTTTACTTGTGTAATTTTTACTGTAACTATTTTCCATATTTAATAAAAATACCTCTTTCAATAACCCAATTAACACCAATGGATTCATGTCAGTTGCCTTGACTTCAAAACTTCAGGTTAAATAATAATGTATAATAAACCATATTTAAAATCCACTAAAATGGATCTTTATTCAATAGTAGCTTCTGTCAGCATGCTCAATTTATATTTGAATAGTCATTTTTATAATATTACAAGGGCAGTAGGAAGACAACATTACCTTCTTTTTTACTACTAAGCAGTTTTGTGAACGTCTCTTCCGAATATAAGACTTGCCGTTTGAAGTTTAATGCGTCTCGCAATTTCTCTATACATTTCTCACAAATCACTTGTGATCCATCTTGAAATGTACAAAGCTGAAATAGTAAGTTCCAATTAGTATTGTGTACAGGCCCGCTGCTAACTAGCCGAATATGTTGATATTATGGTGATAGCGAGTGTGGGCAACATTTTTCAGTCTACATTTTCTAATCGAGATTGGGGCTCACTTTATTCTTATAAGAAACATTTATATTTAAAACGCCCTATGAACATTAAACTATAATTGTGTGTAAAATTTATACACGTAACTCGACTAAACAGAAAAAATGTATAAACTTTTGTAATACCTTGATAGTTTTAAAGTATTTCACATATTAAACGCATAAAGCATGAGTACAAATTTATATCAGAAGTATACTTACAATGATATTAAAGCATTCGTGTAGCATATCTGAATATATTTCTTTATTATCTTGCCAAGTATACGGCGAATAAAGATCTTTATGCATTCCTTCCGAAAGACAACATCGGCAAACAGTTAAAGTCTCCATTATTAAATGATTATATAAACTAACAATACTTGAAAAACTTATTCTATTCGTAAATTAATCCATTATAGCATCACTTTAAATATTGAATTAAATTTATATCTACGGCAGTTTTTATTTATTTCAGCTCTTATTTTCTTTTTTATTTTTGACATATTATGACATTTTTGTTTTTTTACGACTCATTTATACGACAGTATACAAGCATTTTACATGGATAATAGGGTAAGTATTCATTATTGATTGTTGTGACGTCACATAATTACATCCAACATTTAAATGCAAAGTAAACTTTTAGTCCTAAAATTTAATTTATTTTACCAAATTTTGCGACGAATGCCTAATGAACAATTCAACAAAATTAATGCTCTACCATGGACTGAGCGTTGTACTATTGTCTTTTTACATTAACATATTTTACCGACAGTGTATTCATGGCTTAATTTTATGTCAGTTTCAACTTTTTTACAGATGTAGTAATAATTGGATTGCAACTAGAGTTGGGTTATACTAGGTTTAGAAAATACTAGTTGTTACCGTTCCTGTGACAGAAAAATACTAGTGCCAAATACTAGTTCCAAAATACTAGTTAACGAAGCAATAACTTCATCTCGTTCTTGTATAGCTTAACACGATATGCAAGAGTGAGATAAAGTGGCGACAAAAATACTAGTTTCCATCTTGTTCTTACATTACGGTATGTAAGAACAAGATAACACTATAGGCAAGAGAGAGATAAAATTGTTATAAAAATATATAGCTTGCATCTTGCTCTTACATAGCATAACACGATATGTAAGAGTGAGATAAAGTGGTGACAAAAATACTAGCTTGCATCTTGCTCTTGCTTATGTTAAGACGATATGCAAGAGGGAGATAGAGTGGCGACAAAAATACTAGCTTGCCAGTACGTATTCCGAGGAACTGGGAACAGTACGGCTGTCACAGCTTTGTAAATCTGTGACGCGTACTTTTTACTTTTATATTACCTAGTATTTCAGTCACGTATATAAGTAAAAAGTAGTCACAGTGACAGGTTGTGACATTAAAATACTAAGTATTTTTACTAGTTACGATAAATACGCCTCACCTCTAATTGCAACCAAAGCCCTGTTATAAAAATACATTAATAACATGTATTAAAACTTCGCAAAAAAATATAATAGAAAGAGCTAATTAATTAATAATATAACTAATAAAGTTCCGATTTCCAAACACAAATCCAAATATAAAAAATCAAAATGGCGTTCGGTTTTCAAGACGCTAAGAAAATATGTTAAGTTATTGATTAAAAAATTGTAAATTTACGCTTATTTAAGAAATAAACAATGGAGTTCGATAATATAATCGTGAAAGAGAATCCAGGGCTATGCCGGTGCTGTCTTTCAGAAGGTTGTTACAAAGAACTGGGGACGGAATATCCTTGGATGGACGAAACCGAAGTTTATGCCGATATGTTGCTTGAATGTTTTGATATTAGCGTAAGTACTGTATTTTTTCACTTCGTATAACAATAGGTCATTAGTTAAAACATAAGTTTTAACACAATCGATCATAAGTTTAATTTGTATTATGTAAACAAATAAAAAAAATGTTTATTGACATAGATAATTCCTATTATTCTAACAAGAGCTCCACTTCGCAGTAATTTGCCTTTGCTGGTTTTTAAATAAATGAGAACATAAAGTGATGAGCTCTTATACATTCTGAAAAAATATTTAAATCATGTCATATCACATCTACTTTAAACATTGCATGTAAACAAAAAACCATTGCAAAAATCGTATGTTTCTAAAATAAAGTCATTCCTCATAAAGTTTACTGTATCTTTTAAGAAAATTTTTAAATACATACATTTCTCAGCAGTATTGCATATCTACATGCTTAAACTATCAAACTTATCTGTTTTATATCTGCATTATACATTTTATTTAAAACCTGGTAAACTTTATACCACCATATTTTTACAGATATCCCAACACATAGAAGGTCCGAATGGCACCAATCGTCTCATCTGTGAGGTGTGCATCACGAGGCTCCGGGATGCTTGTAATTTCAAGAAGCAGGTGGTGGACTGTGAGAAGAAGTTTGTGGATATGATCGGCAGAGGAGAGTTTAAACAGAAAGGTATAAACATAAACTACAAATGCCTGTTTTTCGGCCTGCTATTCAATTCTTTTTCTTAATGGCAGTGCTGTGTTGCCACAATTTTGCCAATGGTCCGTTATGAATAGACTACACATTAAAAAAACTTTATGATCCAAGAGCAGTGTCCATCAAGTGCAGATATCTAGAACAAAAAGAAACACACAATATATACAATATCCCCCACCAAAATTCGGCTTGCTAGAGTAAAAAATTCATTTATGGGTCAAGGTATACGATTGTATAACAGAATTCCCCGAAGCGTTACGGAATTAAATATCAGTAAATTTAAAACTTATGTCAAAAAGGTTCTAGTTCAAAAATCTTATTATAATATTAATGAATACATGGATGATAAAAATCCATGGGTTGTAACATATCCTTAACAATTACAGGACAGTTGCTTGGATCTTTGTTAATTCAAATTATTGTAAAAACTAACATATTGTATCAAAACTTTCTGAAAAGAGCAACTACTCGAGTTTCTTGCCGGTTCTTCTCAGTAGAGACAGCCTTCCGAATCGGTGGTAAATAAAAAAAATATATATTATTATGTAAATCTTTCCTAGATTGACCGCACTAAATCAGGGATTATTTCTAAATAGTATTTAGTTGTGGCGTCACGTGACGTCACAATTCCTAAATCGCGATGTCGAAATGTTTTCGCCGCTAAGCATATATACCACTTCCAGACATCAATCCTCGGCGCCAGTCCTGTGGTTCGGACTGGTCGAGGATCCTCCCGCCTCATTGGAGGAATAATACCATCCTCCACGTATTCATAAAAATATTGTGATTTCTATGTTCTTTAACCGACATCTAACCGATTATCAATTTTACTTTTTTTTAAGTAGCCAAATAATTTTTACTAGTAAATGTTTTAAGTAGCAGTAACTATATAACAACAATTTTTTAAAATAAATAACAAATTGTTTTTTAATAATTTTTTTCCTTTTTCATTTGCACCACCTTCACCTTTCCTAGGCAGTTTTCCTTTACTTCATACGTCTGGTAGAGATAGCTGACTAGCTATAAGGCCCCTATTAGCTATAATTGTATCTTTTATTTTAATGTGCAATAAAGAATTTTATTATTATAATAAAATTAATGATTTTGTAATGTTTAATTTCAGTACTACCAATCGAGAGTCCGGACATGAAATCCGAATTAAATTTAGAGGAGCACGTGGAAGATGCCACGGAAATTGAGTATTTGGACGAAGGAATGGATTATGACGATGGTATCTATTATTATTATTTTTTTGTAATCATTAAAATTAAATAAAATACTTTTTAAAGGATTTTAAACGCGGTTTATTATACACTAGCTGATCCGCGCGGCTTCGCTCCCGTAGCATAATGTTATAATTTTTAATAATTTTCGCTCCTAATAGTTGCAGCGTGATGTTATATAGCCTAAAGCTAAATGGTCTAATCAACACAAAAATAATTTTTCAATTCGAACCAGTAGTTTCTGAGATTAGCGCGTTCAAACAAACAAACAAACAAACCCTTCAGCTTTATAATATTAGTATAGATTATTTTACATTATTATTTAACCCGACGTTTCGAGCACTTTACAGCAAGCGTTGCGAAAATGCTCAAAAACTACTGGACCGATTTTAAAAATTCTATCACCATTCAAAAGCTACATTATCCACGAGTAACATAGGCTATATTATAGGTGTAATAACATTATGCTACAGCTAGCTAATAAACATATACTTTCAGATAAAGATGAACCGCAAGATATAACAGTTGAAACGTTACCGGTTAAACCTAAACGTGGGAGACCTAAGAAGAGTACCGCAAAGCAAGAGAAGAAGACAAAAGAAGAGAAACCTAGGACGTCTAAATCAGTCGCTAAAGGTAGGTTTATATCGTTATACAGGGTGTGCCTTTTGATTTCTCAAATTCAATTTTTTTTTTTATTTATTTACACTTTTCATGTTGACATAATGAGAGTAAATTTTACAATAGAGAGAAAGATATAGAAGAAAAAGTCAACACAGATTTATTTTTATTTATTATTTATTTGCATAAACATAGGTATAACATTGTTGTTTATATGTTATATGATTTGTTTAATACTTATTTATAAGTATTTTTCATTCATTTATTCATACATACATACATACAAACACTCGGATTACTTTATTATCGTTAATTTGAATAAGAACTTTTGAGAAATCTAAAGGTACACACATTTTTCTATAAAGTACAATCAGAAAAATAATTCGTTGATAATTTATTAATTTTAAATTATTTCATAATTAAATATAATTTTTTATTTTTAGTACTATACTGGAATAAAATACTTTATTTTTATTATAAATATTTTTTCTAATTGTACTTGTTACATGTAAAATAAATATTTTTATTAATTTCTAAGTTGCGGAGGTTAGAATTAATTATTTCTGTAAGAGAGTGTGGGTTCGATTCCCAAATATTCGAAAAGGCATTTTTTTTATTTTTTACGATTCTGTACTTACACGTGGAAAACGGAACCATATAACTATATATATACTAAGCCGCCGCTTTCTGTTTGTTTGTCCAGGCAGTATCTCATAAACCGTCATAATAAGAAATTTTCACAAATTATGTGTTATCGTTGTCGCTATATAAATACTAATTATAAAAAAAGAAATAAAATTGAGGGTTGGTTGTTTTCATATACAATTTATTTTTTATTTATGAAAATTAGTTTAAATATGAATGGTCTAATTTTCATACAAGCTTTGCTTAGTGTGACACTAGATGGCGTTGTACGATTATTTTTAACGTGTGGAGAATTATTAAGAATATCAAAAGTGTTGAATACAGCTTACATTATCATAATGAAGAAATTATATCTATATATATAAAACAAAGACGTGTCACTGGACCAGGGCAGAAAAATAAGTAGGCACCCAACTTAAGACATAGGATAATCCCGAAAAACCTACGAAAACGGGCTAGTTTTTTTTATTTATTTTTTATTAAGGTATACAAAACAGCAGACAACCATATAAGTATAACATAGATAGGTACATTAAAATATCTTGAGACTAGATTGAATCCCAGAAACATGTATACACAAGGAAAATTAAGCAGTTGATTCGTGAACAAAGCAATAGAAAATGCTACTTTTTTGATTAGGTATACTTAAAACAAAATACACTATTAGCTATTAGCATTGTATATCTTTCTATACATATTATAAATAAGTCCCCGACCGTACCCTTATGCCTGGATGAACGTAATGAGCTCGAAAACTACTGAATGGATATTTATCGAGTTCCTTGCCGGTATCTTCTCGATAGAAGCGACTTTCCGAACCGGTGGTAACTACGGCCGTTTTCAATATTTTATGTATCCTTTGCTTTGCTTACTAAAAGCAAATCTATCTATTTGCACTTACTTTGATTTCAATATAGTATCGACGGCTAGCCTTTGCTATGACATAATATGTCTATCTAACGCCATATAATCTGAGATTACAATCTATCCATGATCTTTGATACAATATTGAAAAGGGCCGTTAAAAAATGACTATTCATAAGTACTTTGTAAAAAGTCTACATGAATAAAAATATTTTCTGTTCTATTTTATTCTATATGGTTTTCAACAATAGAAAAATTAGTTCTTGAGGAAGGTTTTAGTATATACTTTATTATGCTTTCGTGTAAATTAGCAGACATACGTCAATATTTGTTGAATAGTTTTCTAAAGGGGGACGCCCTTACGCATGTCGCTAGACTAGGCGAACTGCGTGAAATAGTAGAAGCCTCTCTGGCTTACTGTGAGAATCACCCCACAAAATAGCAACCCCCTACAAAAAAAACACGTTTTGTAGGCATTAATGTTTATGTTTTATACTAATGCTACAGTTTTGGTTCGCTTGAATTGTGTAGGAAAACCCCTTTTAAACATAATAATGCACTTTTATTGTAGGTCTTCAGAGTTAATTTAATAAATTTGAGTGTCTTAACGTAATTCCCGCGTACGAGTGTAGCCGGCTGACTCTCTGACGTTAAACATCAAACTCGACAGATTAAAAATGATAGACTGCCCAAATGTCATTATGAAGGATCGTCGTGTTACAGTTTTTATTTTATTTTTTTTATTTTATATTGATCACTTGAAGCGAAGCGAGGACGGGAACCTAGTGTAAAATGATTTTAATAATCTTAATGAATAAAACAAACTACAATAATTATTTGTGCATAAGTAAAACAAGAACGGAAATATAACCAAAAAACTAAAATATAAAAAAAAAACCTCGAAAAATTCCGGTGCATCCCAAGATATCGTGTTATTAACAGTCTGTGTACGTTGGTCAATTATAAATCAATATTTATGATTGAAATTCAGTTTACTTCGGGATTTTGATGTGGTATATTTAACCCTAGCTGATCCACGCGGATAGATGAACACTTTAATTAAAATACTGTACCCTGATATATCGAATTAACTCTAATGCTAAGTGTCCACAAATCGGTAATATACGCATAGGATTCATTTTTTGTATAGAAAACGCGACCCGTGTGACGATCTATACAAAGAATATGAAATCTGATGCGTCCAATGCACATATGTGGAGCCTAGCTTAAACTCTTTGATTCCTGCGCCCAAAAAATACAGAGGGAGAATTCTCAAGAGTTTATTTTTGAAGCATTAAATATTTCTAACAGGTAACAAGAAACAAAACCTAATTAATGACTTCGACTTACCATGAGAATGTAAAGCATAAATAGAATAGAAGATTTACCTTGTTTGGAAAGTCCAAACAAGGTAAATAGCAATAAAAGTTTTGACTTTGTTTTGTAAATAACATAGAATATGATGTTTTTATTGAAAAGAGAGATATGTTGTAGAATAAAGGTTTACACAGGGTAACCCCGGTACGTAAAACAAGATAGCGACAGAAGCTAGCGTCACGTGATACAGAAAACATTGTAATCTAATTTCATAATAAGTGTACATCCTAAAATTACCATTGCACTTTAAATTCTGAGAAAGGAATGAAACTACAATAATTCTACTAAATAAAATAATGAAGAAAGACAAGAAAGAAGTTCTCAAATCATATTTCAATTTTTAGGTGCGAAACGCCCAGAATTGGCGACAGACACGGAGGCTAACACTACCATATCGTCCACAAAACGCAACCGACTTATGAAAAAGAATACGATAATGATTCTAGAAACGTCCACGGTCGTTCCATTCAAATGGCACAGACATTCCTATCTGTGCTTCTTTTGCCATAGATTTTTCAAAAACTTCCCCCTACTCAAAGAGCATACGTTGCAACATAAGATGACCAGTATCAAATCGGCAGTATCGTACATTAAACGTGGCGAAAAAGTCAAAATAGAAGTGTCTTCGATCACCTGTCGCGTTTGTGACGAGCATTTTGATGAGTTAAAAACGTTCATAGAACATACAAAAAGCAAACATGATCGGGTGTTTAATGAAGAGTATGGTTATGGGGTTATACCGTATACGTTGGTAGATAAATTTCAATGCGCAGTTTGTAAGGAGGAGTTCGAATATTTCATCAAATTGAACCAACACATGAATGAACACTACGGAAATTATGTATGCGAATTATGTGGGAAATCTTTCCTGAGTCAAGAACGAATGAGGAGTCATTCTATAAGCCACGAATCCAATTTTCCTTGCTCGTACTGCGATGACGTGTTCGATTCGGTCACGCTTAAAAACTCCCACGAGTTTAAAGTACATAACAAAGACAGAAGCATCAAATGTTTCTACTGTTCAGAAACGTTTAGGAATTACGCGTTACGTAAACGACATCACAAAGAGATGCATAACGTTGAACTGCCGGATATAAAGTGTCCGGTTTGCGGTAAAGCCTTTCAGATTTCGAGTAAAATGAAGACGCATTTAAAAGAAGTGCATTTGCGAGTGAAGAATTTTGCTTGTTCTATGTGTGATCAGAAGTTTTTCTCGAGAACTCATTTGCAACGGCATATGGTTAGGCATTCTGGTGAAAGGATATATCAATGTGATGTTTGTAAGAAGGCATATGCAAGGAAGCATACGTTAAAGGAACATATCAAAATACATAGTAATGATAAAAGATTTATTTGCAGTGTGTGTAATCAAACATTCGTGCAGAATAATAGTTTGAGGTTGCATATGAAGGTGTATCATTCTGATTCTGTGAAATAGCTGTATTTTAAGTGATGAAATACACATTATTTATTACTTTTTGTGTTTTGTTTTTTGTGTTTTTGTAATTTTTATGGTTCCGTACCTCCAAACTTCACACGCACTTCGTTGTCTGTCCGTTTAGCTGTCTGTCAAGACCATTTTCTCAGCAATGGCTTAAGATATCAAGCTGAAATTAATAAAAAATACTTAACTCTATGTTGTCTTAAGGTTTCTTGTCCCGTTTTAGACAATGTCTTGCATACAACCTTATAAACGACGGTTAAAAAAACATTGAACACTTCTTACCATTGACATTCTTAATTCCGAACAATTTAGACTGGAGAAGTATGCCTATAATAACCGCCCAAGTACATTAGTATAAGAAATAGCTCTAAATGTACCCTAGGTTTGTTTTTGCACTGCTTTACCATATTGTACTTTATTAAATGAAATTTATAAACATAAAAGGGTACATTTAAAGTTGTCCCGTCTCTTTTCAGGTATAACGCGAAGGTACCGCGGCGTACCGTGCTCGATGCGTATCCGGAGGAACCTCGAATGCTTATTCAATAACACCTCCATAATACCGTTTAAATTCCGCGGAAAATACCTCTGCTTCTTTTGTAGTAAATATGTCGAGGAATACGAGGAATTGAAAAGACATACCAAAGAGCATGGCGCGTGCTCTATAGGCACTCATTCTCTGAAAGCCATCAGGGGTATAAGCAATTTGGAGATCAAAATTGATGTGTCGGAAATTAGATGTGAGTTTTGCAAGGAAATGTTTGCTAATATACATGACGTTATCGAGCATTTGTTGGGCAAACACGACGTTGAATATGATAGAGATATAGACATGCCGTTTGAGGAATATCGGCTGAAGGATCTTACGTGCCTGGCTTGTGATGCAAAATTCTCTTTCTTTGGCTATTTGGTGTCCCATGTTAATAGCAACCATCCGAAGAACAGTTTCAACTGTGACACATGCCAGCAAAAGTTCAACAAGAAACGTGACCTATTTTCGCATACGAAAAACTATCATAGGGAAGGCGGTTTCGTTTGCGAGTCCTGTCATCAAACGTTTACGTCTTTAAACATTTTGAATAAGCACAAAACCAACCGACACATGTCGAGATGTAATATATGTTTTCTGAAACTACCGTCAGCTGTTTTGAAACGGAAACATATGAAAGTGGAACATCCAGACGATGGGTCTATGAAATGCAAAATTTGTCACAAACAATTTCACACGGATATAGGATTGAGGATGCATTCACGGAATTGTAGGAACGTAGACATTATTATAGAAGACAATGATGTTGATGTGATGGATTCTGATATAAAATATGACGTGCCAAAGAGGAATAGCGTTAAACAACTGCGTGAGAATATAGCTCTAGTCATTGGTCTATCCACGGCCATACCGTTCAACTTCTTCCATAACAAATTCAATTGCTTCTTCTGTTCCAAAGACTTTCAAGATCCCGATTTGTTGAAAGAACACACGATTATGACGCATCCTGTGTGTGATGCTAGAGAAAAAAGCATACTTAAATGTAGGGAGTCAGAATCTTCAGTGAAAATCGACATTTCCTCCCTGGCTTGCAAAATTTGCTTCGAGCCAATGAAAGATTTGGATGGCCTACTTGATCATTTGATCTCGCAACATGACGCGAACTATGATAAGTCGATAAAAACGTGCCTACAGCCGTATAAATTGGTTAAAGATCACATGGAGTGTCCGCTTTGCCCGAACGAAGTGTTCAGATTTTTTGGCACTCTATTAAAACATATGAACACAGTGCATACGGATAATAAGAATATTTGCGTGCATTGCGGGCAGTCCTTTCGTAGAGAGCAGAATTTACGAGTACATCTATGGAGGCGACATAGTGATGGGAAGTTCAACTGTTCTATTTGCGGTTTGGACTGCGAAATACCTTCTAGATTGTTCATGCATATGGCGAAGGAACACGGAGTTAAGGCGTCTAAGTGCCCAATGTGTCCTGAGGCTTTCGAGACTCAGTATTTACGACAGAAGCATTTGATAGAAGCCCACGATTCTGGGCACAAGTGTTCGTTCTGTGGCAAACTGTTCACTAGAGAGTCCTTTTTACGGGATCATGTGAGACGGACGCATTTGAAAGAGAAAAATGTTGAGTGCAGTGTCTGTAACGCGAAGTTCTTTAATAATATCCTCCTAAGAAGGCATATGGTGAAACATAGTGGGGTTAAGAATTTTCATTGTGACGTGTGTGGTGATCGGTTTTATTGGAAGAAAAGTCTGACGTCGCATATGGCTAAGCATAGAAAGAACGATGAATTGAAAGATGATTCGGTGAATGATGAAAAAGTTTTGGTTATGTGTGAATTTAAATCTTAGAATGATTGTTGGTTGTGAAGATTGTTCAGTCTAAATTATGATTAGTGTTTAGACAGAGAAAACTAGCAACCGGATTTTAAGAAGTTACCTTATCACTCCCCCACTCAACCACGGCTAAGGTTACGTCAAATATGTTGTAGAGAAATATTATTCGGTATTCTAAGTTATAAGTTTGACATAACAGCAGTATCAACCAATGAGGCTGAGTAGTGACTGAGGTTGGGTGGAGTCTCAAAATACGTATTAGAATACGGCTGTTAGTATGTTTGCTTTTGGGTGCCATTGTTGTCGTGTAATTTATTTAACTATTTATTTAGTGTTTTTATAGTAAGCTTGTTTTATTTATTTTTCGGATATAATTCTTAGTTATATATTCATGCCTATTACAAGTCTGGGTGTCTCTATCAAATACGATCATTTATCAAAAGAACATTAGGAATGCTTTAATATCATCAACATATTTTAGACTAAAACCAAGAAATGAATACCTTGTTTTTTTCTGTTTGATCTGCAATAAGCTATTCGAAAGTTTTCTAAATCTAATACATTAAAGGCCATGTCAATTTAATTACTTGTAAATTTATTAGTACGTAGTATTCGATTATGTAATGTCAATTGTTCTATATTCGGTAGTATCTAATAACGGTTCATCATCATCAATAAAATATACATGAAATATATCCCAAAGATTTTACTATATATCTCATGTATAAATACTGAAATTATACTCAACTAACTATAATTATCATGTAGTCACTGTCACTCTTGTGAACAGAGAAAGGGACAAAATGATGTTCAGACGTCCCAAAGCATTTGAACTTGTATATCAATTTTATCAGTAGGTAGTGTCATAGTTGCAACTTATCATAAGAAAAATCATTTGTTTTCAGATGATAAGTCGCTAACTGGACAAAACCCATCGGATCGGAGACAACTGCACATACTCTTCGCAAACACTAGTGTTATACCGTTTAAAAGACATAAAAACGAACTATGTTTCTTTTGTAACGAAAGTATAAATTATGCCAATTTGAAAAAGCATACGAAATCACATGGATTTGATGATTTATTAGATTTAAACAATGAACTCCCAAAAGTAATTGAAGTAGACATATCTGAGACTGCTTGCGAAAATTGTGACGTCGCGTTCGTAAATTTTAACGATCTAGTTCAACATTTAACTGATAAACACGATTTTAGTATTAATAAAGTATGTATAAATCCAGTTAAATTAAACGATGACAAAGAAGCTAAATCTGACTTAACTTGTAGTAGTTGCTCCAAAGTGCTGATCTCAAAATTAGGTTACAAATATCATATAGCAAAATGCGGGGCTGTATCACGTGTATCTAGAAATGATAATAAAACTAAAATAATTAAACAGAATATAGCGTGTCTACTTAACATGTCCACAGTAATACCGTTCAAATTTTTCATGAATAGATTCCGGTGTTTTTATTGTTCCAACGACTATATCGAGTTCGAGGCACTCAAGAATCACACAGTTTTGGAACATACTCATTGCGATTTGAAGAGTAAAACTATGAAATTTCTCAAAGGCAGAGATATTGGTCTCAAAATCGACATTTCGCATTTGTCTTGTAAGCTATGTTGTAAGGAATACGTTGATATGAAATCACTTATTGATCATTTAATTTTAAACCACAACGCGAATTATGACAAGACAGTAAAATATTTGCAATCCTTTAAAATAGCTAAAGATAACATCCCCTGTCCACTTTGTCCGAATGTAATTTTTCAGTATTTTAGAAAATTACTAGAACACATGAATTCTTATCATTCCGTGGATAATTTTGTTTGTGCATTCTGCGGTCAGACGTTTGGTAATAATTACAACTATCGAGCGCATATATCAAGGTACCATAGGAAATCTGTAGTCAAATGTATAGATTGTGATACTGAGTTTGCAACTGTGGATAAACTGGCTCGACACAGAGCGAGAGCTCACGGTGAAAAGATTTATAAATGCTCAGAGTGTGTGGAAAGATTCGGTACACCGTATCTCTTGCAAAAGCACTTAATGCACGCGCATAGTTCTGGATATAAATGCGGGTATTGCAATAAAATGTTTACCCGCAATTCGCACATGAGGAATCATATACGAAGAACGCATTTGAAAGAGAAAAACTTCGAATGTAATATATGTGGGGAAAGATTCTTTGATAAGCCGCTTTTGAATACTCATATGATTAAGCATATCGGCGAGAGGAATTATCATTGTGATGTGTGCGGGAAGCGGTTTCTGTGGAAGAAGAATTTGAGAGGACATATGACATCGCATGATCAGATTTGAAACGTATGACGAATTCTTTTTATTTCGTCCAGCACATTTTGGGCCATCAAAGATTTTGATGACGTAACTTTTATGCCACCGTTTAAAATTTGAAAGGACTTCTAAGAATTATTTATCTGGTAGTAACGTAGTAATTGTTAAAATCAAAGCAGGGGCAAAAGGATTTTATAAACATTTTTCGGGCAGTTTAACTATGTTGGGTCATCTACGATGCATGCGTTTGAAAGAGAGGAATATTTAATGTAAAAATGGCTCTAAACAATTCTCGACGTCAAAAGCTAGAAAATTCACAAGTAAAGATATCACAGTATTCTTTAATGACATTGCCGAATAATCTTTATAAAAAAGATGGTAAAGAAGAGCCTAGTATATCTGTCTATAGCATTGGAGCATAATATTGAACATACAACACCATACTCCAGATTATAGGCAACCGGACTTACACAAGAAATTTCTTTACAGATGGCAATACTGCGCTCACAGTTACCAGTGCCAATGGAATTAGAAGATCGAATCTTAACAGATTACTCGCGAACACGACAATAATACCTTTCAAATGGCGCGGGAAATACATATGTTTCTATTGCACGGAAAAATTTCACGATTATCATACATTAAAAGAACATACGCAAAATCATGAAGACACTGATGTAAATAAAACTATAAGAACGATTCGCGCTAATGTCGAAATTAAATTAGATGTTTCGGAAATTAATTGTAAGATATGCTTCGAGGGTTTTGTTAATTTGAACTGCATCGCACTTCATTTGTTCAAAAAACATAATATCTTTTATGATGAAAATGTAAATATGCCAGTTACTACGTACAGATTGAAAGACCTAAGTTGTGTTGTTTGTGATAAAACGTTTAGTTTCTTTGCAAAATTAATATCTCATGTTAATACTGAACATCCAAACAATACATTTACTTGTACTAAATGTAATCAGGTGTTTAATAAGAAGAGAGATTTGGATGCTCATTCTCGAAATAAACATAGAATAGAATACAAATGTACGAATTGTTCTTTAATTTTTGAAACGCTTCGACAATTGTTGAAGCATAAAAGATCTCATAGCTACCTTTGCAATATTTGCTTTACTAAATTTAGAACGGTTAAAGATAAAATTGATCACATAAATTCACATCATCAAGACGATACATTGAAGTGCGGATTCTGCTATAATACTTTTACACAGTCATCTTTCCTAATACATAGCTTAAATTGTACAAAAGAACTATCAAATGAAAGTATAACTAATTTAGAAAATGATCAGCCAGTCAAAGATATACGCAAAAACCTAGAATTCCTACTAAACTCAACCACCGTAATGCCGTTTAAATTTTTCAGAAACAAATTTAGGTGTTTCTATTGTTCTAATGACTTTTCTGAGTGTGACGATCTCAAAACGCATACAATTAAGGAACACCCAATTTGCGATATTAAATGTAAATCTATGCAACTTTACCAAAGATACGAGACGTCGATCAAAGTTGATACTTCATCAATATCTTGTAAAGTGTGTTGTATAACTTTTAAAGACGTCAAATCTTTGGTGAGCCACTTAGGTAACGAACATGAAAGTAACTATGATGAAAAAATAAAGATTCTCTTTGATCCCTACGAATTGACCAAAGATGCTTTTCCTTGTTCAACTTGCGGCGAAAATTTTAGGTATTTTAGATCGCTTTTACTCCATGTAAATCAAGCTCATACGCAAAACAATTTTCTTTGTCGTTTTTGTGGGCAGTCTTTCAAAATGGCACCGAATTTACGATTCCACATAAGACGATATCATAGCACCGCGTCCTATAAATGCAGTAAATGTGATGTAGAGTATAGTATACGAGACGATCTTTTAAAACATAAAGCAAAAGCCCACGGTTCTGAACTACATAAGTGTACTAAATGTCAAGAGAAATTTAATTCTCTATACGGCTTGCGAAAACATAGATTAAAAACACATAACATAGGGCATCAATGCACTCAGTGTGGTAAACTTTTCATACTAAACTCGGACATGGTAAATCACGTTCGAAGAATACATTTAAGAGAGAAAAACGTCCAATGTCCTGTGTGTAACGACAGATTCTTCAATAGACAATTTCTGAAAACGCACATGGTAAAACATTACGGCGAGAGGAAGTTCCAATGCGATTCTTGCGGCAAGAAATTTCTGTGGAAAAAGAATCTCCGATCACATATGACGTCACACATGAAATCTAATATTATTACCACTTAAAACTAACTGATTTGAAGGAGATTGAAGCAAGACTTTCTTTACAGATGAAAACGCGGAAGGGCCAAGCGAGTACTATGCGTCTGAGAAACGAAGGAAAAACATGCAAGTACTGTTCAACAACACGACGATTATACCCTTCAAATGGAAGGGTAGATTTTTGTGTTTCTATTGCGCGAAAGATTACGCCGTGTATTCTGAATTCAGAAAACATACTAAGTCCCACGGGCTTTGCACTACGAAGGACTATTCTTTGAAAGTCATAAAAGGAAGCCACATACAAATTAAATTGGACATTTCGGATATTAACTGTGAAATTTGTAACGAACCATTTAATACCTTAGATGAGATTGTCGATCATTTGATTGGGAAACATGATGTTGAATATGATAAAGCTGTTGACATTCCATTTACAGAATATAGATTGATAGATATGAAATGCCAGTTTTGTAGCAAGGAGTTTTCGTATTTTGGGTATCTAATACGACATTTGAAACTAGCTCATCCAAGGAATAATTTTATTTGTGACGATTGTGGGGCGACGTTCAATACGAAACGAGATTTGGCCGCGCATTTTAAGTTTCTGCATCAACAGGGCGGTTATCCCTGTGACCAGTGTTCTGAAGTTTCCATCTCGCAATATGACCTTAAAAAGCATAAAAATAACTATCACTTCAGGAAATGCACGACTTGTGATGCTAGTTTTGCAACATATCATTTGCTGCAGAAACATATTAAGAACGATCACGCTAACGTTAAAAATAATAACTGTCCACACTGTTCCAAAAAGTGTCATTCGTCGCTAGGCGTTAAATTGCATATAAAAACGTGTAAACTCAAAGTTGCTTTGAAAGCCCAAGCACCGCAACCTTGCGAGAATATAATCGAGCCCAGAAAGAAACAAAACATTTTACAAATCAGGCAAAATATACTTAGTGTCCTAAACATGTCCACTGCTGTTCCTTTCAAATTCTTCGGCAAATTCTCCTGTTTTTACTGCTCGATAAAATTCGCTGAGTTCGACGAGCTAAAATCCCATACAGCCATGGAGCATCCCGTTTGCGATATAACCTCAAAATGTATGAAGAAGTGCAAAGGGGAAAGGACTACAGTGAAGGTGGATATATCCTCCCTATCCTGCAAGTTATGTGGCCAATCTATGGACAAATTAGATGGTCTAATCGACCATATAATAGGAAAACACAACGCACCTTACGACAAATCTATGAAATCCTGCTTCGAACCGTTTAGAATAGTGAAAGATAATATTGCGTGCATGTCTTGCCCCAGCGTGTTTCGATACTTCGCGACATTACTGCGTCATAGTAACTCAGAACATAGCAACAACAGTCGTATATGTGACTTCTGTGGGCGAAACTTTAAAAGTGTAACGAATTTGAACGTGCATATATCGTACGCTCACACCGGAGCCTGCGATTGTGATGTATGCGGTGTTCAATATAAGAACCAGTGGTGTTTGAACCGGCATAAGGCGAAATGCCATAACGTGAAAGACTTCAAATGCCCCAATTGCCCTGAATTGTTCCCGTCGCAGTATCACAGACAGAAACATCTGATCAAAGAGCATGGCATTGGACATAAATGCTCTTACTGCGGTCGAATGTTTACAAGGAATTCGTTCATGAAAGACCATATAAGGCGGACCCATTTGAAAGAGAAGAACGTAGAATGTTCTATCTGTGGGGAGAAATTCTTCGATAACTACCTTCTGAAAATGCATATGGTTAAACACGAGGGGGTCAGGAAGTTCAGCTGTGATGTGTGCTGTAAATCTTTCTTGAGACGGAGTAATTTGGCGTCACATATGGGCATGCATAAGAAGTATGGGCATGTGGGAGCGTTATAGCGATTTTTTAAGACTGTACAGTGTATGTGGTTGAGGATTTTAGGCCTAATATGATTGGATGACCGAGTTGATTTTGAACTTTGCAGTAAAAATATACGGTTGTTTTAATAGAGAAAAGAATAGGGGATATTAAGTAAGCGGAGAGCTAATGGTATAGATATAATTATAAATTAAAAATCTTTGGTATTGTAGAAAATTTTAATATCCAAATAAAATATGTACTGTACACTCTACGACGCGAGTAGTAATAGATTACTATTCCTACTAAATACTTTATTTATTTTATGATATCAATATGAATGATTTAATAGGAATAAACTTTCACTGCGCTTCCTTCATATCCTCTAATTTTTCGAAACTCCTTAGAAATTTTATTTACACAGTTGCTAGAGGATCTTAGACCTTACAATCTATGCAATAGATGTTAAAATTCCTTACAGTTTAAAGTTGTATACATAGACAATTGAAATATGCTTAGAAGTGAAACGTCCCAGTTTTTACATACTGATAGATCTGACTTTGAATAGATATGCCTTATTTACTCAGCAATAAACAAATGTATTTTTATACAATATACTGATACATATATTAAATATGTTTTATAAATATGCTATTTATTTTGATGCAGTTATATATAAGGTGTTACATAGCTAGCGTTCTATTTGTTTACAGGACATTCAGAATATGTACCTAACGTACCCACGTGTTATGAATGTCCTGTATAAATTATATGCGCTGGATATGAAAGAACTTATAGAATTTTGTAAGAAGTATTATTTTTTCCGATATTTATTAGTGACTTATGTGTTTGTACTATGATCTCGATTTTTTTTATTTTCTAAAAAAAATGTAATGTACTTTTAATAGCATTAAGAAAATACTAAACAATTTTTTCATGCTGTTGCGTTATCATTTAAAACGTTTTTGTTACTTTTTCTTAATTCAAAAAAAGCTTGTTTTAAAATAAATAATACTAATATTATAAAGAGGAAAACTTTGTTTGTTTGGTTGTAATGAATAGGCTCCGAAACTACAGGACCGATTTGGATGAAATTTTGTACAGAGATACTTTGAGACCCCAGGAATGACATAGGATAGTTTTTATCCCGAAAATCCTACGGGAACGGGATGTATACGCGGGTGAAACTGCGGAGCTCAGCTAGTAAATAATAAACCTGTGCATAAATCAAGGATTTAATTCATTGTTAATTTCATTGCATAAATTTTGATACACTAATAGATCATATTTATTATTTAAGAATGCTTGATTGCAGTAACATTGTATATAAAATATTTATGATATTAATAAGAATAATAAACGCATTTTATAAATTTCTGAGTTTGACTTCACATATCCCCATATAGAAATTTTAAATTTTACATTACATAGACACAAATGGCAGCCTTATGTATAAAACTATATCTTTCAAGCAGCCATTACAATGAAAGAAAGCACACATTTTAAAAAGTGGGTCTAAAGAATGGAGGGATCAATAATGTTCATATTTGAAAATATATACGTTTCTTTTCCTACACCTAATTAAAATTCGTTCACTATAACAAAATATAAAAAATCAAGTTATAAATATACACATAAAATATTTTATACAAAAACTATGGACCTTATTACATTAAGCAAACCTACGAAAGAGAAGTGGTATTCATTAATCATATAAACGAAATTCATTTGAGGACAAAATCTAAGCGGATGAATGAAATAACAAAAGAGAAGTTGAAAGAAGACCTAAATACGTGATTTATTTCCAGGTTCAAAAACCGATACAACGGAGGACAAGAGAAAGAAAAACGAAATGGTGCGAAAACTGTTGATCAAACGCAGGAATATTGAGTATATTTTGCAATACAGTAACGCGACACCATTCCTATTTTATAAGGGAAGGTACAGATGTTTCTACTGCACTGAACCTATGAAAGATCCCGACCTACTTCGAGATCACACTTTAAAGGTTCACCAATTTTCCAATCTAGAACTAGTCATACATGATAGAACGAAAAATAATAGAAACAGAGATGCTGCGGTCAAAATAGATATTACAAACCTTTCCTGCAAGCTATGCCCCAAAATTGTTGATGATTTAGAACAGTTGATCCATCATTTAATAATAGCCCATGATGCTGAGTATGACGTCAGTGTACCGAACTGTCTCCTACCCTTCAAATTGGATAAAGATCAACCTACATGCCCTATATGTAACACCAAATTTGTCTTCTTCGAATATTTATTACGACACGCGAATAAATACCACCTATCTCATGATTATATTTGTGATGTTTGTGGGACTAGCTTTCAAGGCGAGAACCACCTTCGAATGCACAATAGATACTATCATAGAGAGGGGGGGTATACCTGCGATTATTGTGGGATTAATTTAGAGACGCTATCCAAAAAGACGCTGCATGAGAAGAATATACATTTAGCAAATTTGCTGACTTGTCAGTATTGCCCGGAGATTTTCAAAAGTCCATATTTTAAGAAGCTACACTTAGCCAATGTTCACGGGGTAGCTGAGCTCAAGATAAAATGTCCGTACTGTCCCAAAGTGTTCCCACAAGAGAGTTTGATGTCCCGGCATATGAGGAGGGTACACCTACGGGAGAAAAACGTGGAGTGTCCGATATGTGGGGACAGGTTCTTTGGGCCGTATGATGTGAAGTTGCATATGTTGAAACATAATGGGGATAAGAAATTTATATGTTCGATTTGTGGGAAGAAGTTTTCGAAAAAGAGTAATTTGAACGCGCATTCGGTTATACATTCGGGGAGGAAGGATTATTCTTGTAGTGTTTGTGGGAAGGAGTTCGCGCATCGGCCTAACTTGAGGATACATTACAGGACGAGACATCCTCAGTTTGTGGAACAGGAGGGCGTAGGGGATAATGTGTTTGTTAATATGGAGTTTGGGACTGATTTTGATGTTGTTGAAGAGACTGTTTAATTTAAATTAGTATATTTGAAAAGTAATTCGCTTTAAAGTTAAGACTCACTTTATTTGATATCGTTTTTTACGGCCGTTTTCAATAATGTATCTAAGATTATGGATAGATTGTAAACTCAGATTAAATGTCATTGGATTGTCAAAAGTCATAACAAAGGCTATCGGACGACAGTATATTGAAATCAAAGTAAGTGCAAATAGGATAGATTTGCCTGACTTTAATAAGCAAAACAAGGGATAGATAGAATATTAAAAAAGGCCGTTAATGTACATTGCGGTCTTCCATGGATAGTACTGTACTGTCATTCTTAACTATATTATTATTACAAGCCATTTGAGACTCAATGCTGGGCAAAGTACTCTCTTTTTCTCCCTCTCTTCACCTGCGCTGACAAATTCACTTCACATTTTGGGGCATCTACAGTTTGCTGGATTTGGCTCACACATCGTCTGACTTAATATGTATTATTTATTAGTATTTTTTTATAAATTGTAATAAATTTACAGAAAAATAACGTTAAATTTGACCTTTTTACTTTTTGCCGTTTGCCTACTCAGTTAATAATAATCAGTTTAAAATTTGTATGTAATTTCGTAAAATAATATTGTTAATCCGATCTCTCCATAAACATATACTCGTATTATCTAAAAATATTAACAACTTCTGTGTTTTACTGATTTTACCCATTTTTGTTATCTATATTGTATACAATAAATAAATGAGGAATGTTGTAAATAAATAAATCTTTAATAAACTGCTTATTCTTTCACAGTACCATTTCATAAGTATTTTTTTTGTTTGAATTCACGATTCTTCAGTTATTGTGATATTTCAATCAGCTGCATAAACATTTATTTTTCCTGGTCTTAAGTCCAAACAATATGACATTTAAAATACAGCTTATGATAATAATAAAAAAATAGGGTTTAAAACGATTCGATATAAATTCATTCGTATATAAAAAAATGTGCTTTCAATACGAAGAAAGAAGATAAAAAAGCCTGTTTTGGTTTCAGGAGAAGCTATTGGTTGTGAAGTTAGTATGTCGGCGTTCGAGGATCTCATCGGAACACTTAATACTAAACAAGAACTATCTACGAAGGAAAAGCGAAAGATCATGAGGAATAATGTATTACAAGTCTTGATAAAGTCTACTGTGATGCCTTTCAGATGGTTAAAGAGCTCCTATAGATGCTTCTACTGCTATGATATTTTCCAAGAATCGTCAGAACTCAAGAGTCACCAAGCGATGCATGTTGGAGACGAAATTAAAGAAACCACCATGAGTAAATATTGGGAGCCAATCGTATATATTGATATATCGAATTTGGCCTGCAAATTGTGCCCAGAAAATATCACGGATTTGTACGAATTGATAGACCATCTAGTCGATAAACATGACGTAGTCTACAACAAAGATGTTGGGACGTGTATGATACCCTTCAAACTGGATAATTTCTCACTTAATTGCCTAACGTGTGGCGCGGGATTCTACACATTCGGACCTCTATTGCATCATACAAATAAGGACCATAAAGGGACGTCAGCGATTCTCTGCGAAGTATGCGGACAGCATTTCAAAGATGCCAATCTTCTGCGGCTACACATGAAATCTATTCACGAAAACTCCGGTCTGCTATGCCAAGAGTGTGGCGACAAGTTTGAGACTAGATACAAGTTAAAGAGCCATCAGAAATACGAGCACGATATGGACAAGAAATACAAATGTTTGGTGTGTACGCAGGTTTTCCGCAGTCACTATAAGAGGTCTAGACACATGGCGACAGAACATAAAAATAGAGAGGAAATCAAGTGTCTGCATTGTCCTAAAACGTTTGTGTTCCGGAGTATGATGATGACGCATTTGCGGGATACGCATTTGAAAGTGAGGAATCATATTTGTAGTGTGTGTGGTTGGAAGGCGTTTAACAGTAATCGGTTGAAGAACCACATGTATAAACATAGTGGGGAGAAAAACTTTAAGTGTGAAGTTTGCGATAAATTGTTCACGACTAAGAAGATTATGCGAGCGCATTTTGCGAGGATGCATAAGACTGTGCAACAACCAGTGACATATGACCATGCGTATAGATTGAGCTAATTGGATAATACTTGTGGTTCGCTTCGAACTGGACCTGGAAATGGAAACTAAGCAATTTTTACACATCAAAATTGTCTTATCAAGTAGTTTATATCTATTTCTGTGTATCTGTTTCTATGTATTTGATATCGTAGTCGATTCTATTCTATCATTATTAAATCTATAAATATTAATTATTGTAAATACGTCCAGGAAGTACTTAAAATATTAAGTATTGTATGTTTACTGTAGAAATATAAATAAAATGTATAAGATCTAGTTACTTTTTAATTTCTATATCCTTAATTACTTTAAACTTTAAAGATGGATGGACGCTATGTGTGAAAATAGATGAGACTATGAGTAATGAGATTACTATCCATTTTGGCGTACCACAGGGCAGTATCTTAGGTCCAACACTATTTCTTGCTTATATTAATGATTTATGCCTACTGAAACTTTTATCTGGCAAAATCATATTTGCCGACGATACAGGACTGCTGTTTAGCGCTAATGGAATAAAGTTTTTCAAAATGCCCAACAAGGTTTCATTATGGTTATAAAGTGGCTTCGTTACAATATTTATACTTACCATTTATATAGAAAAAAAAGAAATATGTAACATTTTTCTTAAAATTTACCGATATTTATCGCCCTACAGCTTAATATCTGAGTCTTGTAATGTTATTAATAACCGCAATTGTACATGCCCCAAAATCCTTAGCACAAATACAATTAAATATTAAGGGATTATCATCGATTGTTAACTTAGTTTTCAGACCCACATTGATTTGTTAGCTTCACGTATACGTGCATTAATTACAATCTTTAAAAAGCTCTGTCACATAGCAGATAAAGAATTTGTTATATCAGTTTACCAAGCCCTCAATCGCTTTTAACTTATTGCATCACTTCTTGGGATGATACTATAAAAACCCATTTCTTGAAGCCCTTTGAGCTCTTTCAACTCAAAGGGTGGTATTAAAAGTAAGCAATTTCTTACCGTCCTATCATCCCATGAAAGATGTTTATAAATTACCACAATACTAACTGTTCATCAGATTTTCATTATACTCTCTTGAGATTAAGAGTAAATCTAAAATTAAATTTAATTTAATTACCTATTACACATTTTTGGTCAACGCCACCTAGTGCCAAACTGCTAAACAAATTTTGGAACTGTTAATATAGAAATACAGTAGATTAAATAACTCCATAGAAATAGCATTTTTCACAAAAGATTTTTCTACTCATGCGGATCGAACCCATATCCTTTGGCGCAATAGACACT
>LQNK01000047.1:623338-633690 GCA_001586405.1 Phoebis sennae | reverse complement strand
GCTCGAGAATGTCTGATGATCAATTTTTTTTTACTAATCTGATCCTTTATCCCTGAAGAGCGAACATATATATAAGGCTCATACTTGGTGGGAGTACTTATCAAGGTACAAGGTATCCCCTATATATTAATCTGACGCGCTCGAGTAAATCCCGAAATCCCCTCTTGGGCTCCCCTACCACTATCATTATTAAATCTATAAACATAACAATTGTAAATACGTCCAGGAAGTACTTAAAATAGTGAGTATTGTATGTTTACTGTAGAAATATAAATAAAATGTATAAGACCTAGATATTTTTTAATTTTTTTATCCAAATATATGATCTAAATGTTTTTCTATGGCGAAGTTGATCATGTTTTTTGGATTTAGCTAAAGTATTTGACACAGTCTCTTTCAATCTTGATCAAAAAGCTTGAACATCTTAGTATTCGTGGTCTTCAGTTAAAACTTTTCGAAAACTACTACTAAAAACTAACTGGACGGACGCAATGAGGGAATATAGACGAGACTATGAGTAATGAGATTCCTGTCCATTTTGGCGTCCGACAGGGCAGTATCTTAAGTCCAACATTATTTCTTGCTTATATTAATGATGTATGCCTACTGAAACTTTAATCTGGCAAAATCATATTTGCCGACAATACAGGACTGCTGTTTAGCGCTAATGGAATCAAGTTTTTCAAAATGCCCAACAAGGTTTCTATATGATTGCAAAGTGGCTTCGTTAAAATATACTTACCCTTCATGTAGAAAAAAACAAATATCAACATTCTCCTGAATTTACCAATAATTTATCTCCCTACAGCTTAATATCTCACTCTTGTAATGCATTTAATGACTGCAATTAAAAATTAAGGGGGTTATCATCGATCATCAATTACAATCTTTAAAAATCTACGTCACGTCTAGCAGATGTGGAACTAGTTATATCAGTTTACTTTGAGCTCTTTCTACTCAAAGGGTGGTTTTAAAAGTAAGTAATTTCTTACCGCTCCATCATCCCACGAAAGATATTTATAAAATAACCAATTAACTATTAGTCAGCTTATGGCATACTGTCTAGAGTAAATATAAAATGAATTACCAATGATAAATACATTTTTGGTCAACGCCATCTAGTGCCGAACTGATAAACATATTTTAAAGTTGTTAATATAGAAATACAGTAGATTAAATAGCATCATAGAGTTAACATTCTTCACAAAAGACTTTTCTATTCATGCGGATCGAACCCATATCCTTTGACGCAATAGACACTGTCTCACCGTACAAACTGAGCAGTAAAAATACACTATTATTATAGGTACATTTTTTACCTCTAACATAAAACTGAAGAAATGATTCTAAGCGTATAGTAAGCTAAGTATTAGTCGTTCAAATATCGGCATCGAACGCATCGGTTTTCATATGCTTTGCATAGAACGTCACAAAAGTGCGTTCCCTGATCGCATTTTGTATGCAAATAATAATCCTATTTATATGATAAACACGCTGACATTAAGGATACTTTTTCAGGTAAACGAAAAGAAGACGATGAAGAGCACGAAAAGGAAGAAAAATTAAAAGCAATAAGGTATAACGTTAGCCAAGTTCTAGAAAATTCTTCGCTCATGCCGTTCAGATGGTTGAAGACATGCTTCAGGTGTTTCTACTGCTACGAAATGTTCGAACAACCAGAAGACTTGAGATCACACCAAATAACACATCCAAATGATGATATTAAAAAAGCTATAGACAATTATTACGAAGAAACAGTATTTGTTGATGTTGCCAATTTAAAATGTAATTCATGTTCAGATGTTATTGAAAATATACACCATTTAATTGATCATTTGATTACTAAACATGAAATTCCCTTTAATATTAATTTAGGACACTGTATGATTCCGTTTGTACTAGATGAAAAAAAGCAATGCATAGTCTGCGATAGTCCGTTAAAATCCTACGTGAATTTAGTGGCGCATATGGTTAAAAGACACAGTGCTATTACGAAAGTTTTCTGTGCTGTATGTAATACTAGGTTTAAAGATTCAAAACAAATTTGTTCTCATATCCAAGGTCATAGTTTTCAAGAATTCGCGCCTTGTATAGAATGTAATGTTAATGTTGAAGCTAGTCAGTTTAACGATCATATGAGAACGGTGCACGGGAAGCGATATAGGTGTCTAACTTGTTGGGAGTATTTCAAGTCGAACTACCAAAGATCCTTGCATATGGCAGCAGTGCATAAGCAAAGGGATTTCATCAAATGCTTATACTGCCCGCGTACGTTTATTTTCCCTAGTATTTTAAGACGACATATTAGAGAGAGGCATTTGAAGGAGAGGAACGCGGTTTGTCACGTCTGTGGTTGGAAAACCTTTGGACAGCATGAGCTAAAGGCGCACATGTACAAACATGCGAGTGTGAAAGACCATAAGTGCCCGTACTGCGAGAAATTGTTTAAAACTAAGAAGAATATGAAGCAGCATTGTGTGAAGAGTCACCAATAAATTGTTACTGTTGGTTTTGGAGTTTAATTTCCTATTGCATTTAGTATAGATAGTGCCATCCACGACGACGCGCTCCACCAATTTTTGAATTTTGAAAATTACAATCGCAATACTTCGTCCTGATTGGTCTATTTATTTTAGTGTGCGTGTGCACACATGGGTAACGAGTGTGTACCTATAAAACTTCACATATGCGGCCTTGAATACATAGCTTGTATACTTATACTGTCAACGATTTTAAAGAATAGTGGGGCACGTCTTCGTGGATGAATTTATCTATAGCCTATAATGTGTTTTTTTATGTTAAAGCAGGCAAGCGGAACATGCGGTTCACCTGATGTTAAGAGGCTGACCGCAGCCCATTAACACTTGCAACATCAAAGTGTCACAAATGCTTTGCAGGTTTGAAGGAAAGAGAGGATTAATGGTGGGAAATTGGGAGAGGAGTTGTATATCTGCCTACAGATCGAGGAAGCCCGGGTAGGGCCATAAACCTTCTTAAATAACTCTATCTATTTAAAAAACTGCATCAAAATCCGTTTGGTAGTTTTATTATGTAGTGATTATCCAAAATATTATCTATACGTATTATATTATCTGTGTCTATACTAAAACGTGATATTATTTAGTGCCCTTATAAAAATACTTAAGTTTAATTAATTTTAAAATTAATTTTCTAAGATAAAATAAAAATTAATAAGTAAAACAAGGTATGACTTCAACAAATTTTATTCGAAATATCGTACAAAAGTCTACAAATAAAAATAAACACAATATTTACAAATAAATTAAATTTGTCTTATATTAGGGAATCTGTCGATCTTACATTACGAGTATCTCTATATATATCATTTATTAGGATTTTATCATAGAACAGAATAAAAGAGAGATGGAGTGTGCCAAAAACTCGAGTGACGCCGAAAAGCAAATATAAACTTCAAAAGCAAATACAAAAATGTACGTCTTGTGTAACAACACGTCACGAGGGCTTCATAATTTTCAAATTTCACTCACACAGATGCACGTGTACGAGTAGTTAGCGTCACTCGAATCTTCGGAACACTCCATCCGCCTTTTATTCTCTAATCTGTGTAGAATTTAATCACAGATTACAGAATAAAAGAGAAATGGAGTGTGCCAAAGACTCGACTGACGCTAACTACTCATACGTACATATCTGTGTGCGTGTATGTACGTATCTGTGTACGTGCGTGTTGTGTTACCAGATATTGATTGGATTAAAAAATTAAATAAGCCAAACAATCTATAGTTACACGTGAAAGAACAATCCATTTTCTTATTGTTTTCGTCTTTTTGGTGTTTTGCTTTGGGAACTTTTTCAATGTTATAAGGCTAGACGGCATTTTTTTAAGAAAAAATACGACGTTTTTGTATTTGCTTTTGGTGTCTTTAGGCGTTCTCCATCTGCCTTTAATTCTCTAATCTGTGGAGTTAATCGAGTGTGGTCTGTGACGTATTTATGAAATATACAGCATGATTCTTTAGTCGATGGACGTATTCAATATATCCTGATAATCTGTATCTCACAAAATATTAAGATTTTGTGGGCACCCTATAGTCGTCACCGATGATCATTTATTAACCGACTTTCAAAAAGAGAGGTTCTCAAGTCGACCGTATTTTTGTTTTTTATTTCGTGTAAGTCGATGCCTTAACCTTTTTTCAATTTAACAAGATTTTGCACCGACTTTGTATAAATTTCAACAAAAATAAAAAAAATTCTACTTTTTAGAGCAAGGAAGTCGGTTCTATTTTTTGGCGTAAATTTATTATGTATTGTGAGTAATTTTGAGAGATACTTTTTACAAACATTAAGGTTGTATTTTTTTTATATTAGATTTGAGAAGCATACTGAATTTGTTTCTTACATACATCCCTCGACTAAAAAAACACTCTGTAGCTGTGAACGGTTTCTATTGAAGTATAATATCCTTGAATAACAATGATGGAAAAAATTACGAATTAAAACAACGCATAGTATTTTATTTTACTTACACAAGTAAGTATTAATACGGGTGTTACTCTCTTTGCATAAGAAATGATGAAATGTACTACGTTTTTTTTTACATTGAATGATAACATATTCCTTAGCGGATGATTTAATAAATATAAATTCCTTTTCTATTGCTTAACTTAAATATCACAAAAGCAAACCCTAGATAAATAAAAAGTAATTATAAATTTAATAATGACGGAAAAAAATGTGCATCAATTCGAAATTATATGAAAAATATACAATAATAATTACACATATGTACATATTACATTCGAATTGTGCTCTGAAGATTGTATTCTGCTTCAAAATGTAATATCGTCAATCTATTTATATTAAGAAAACTTTTGTGTATTTATATGCATATTTTTTGAAGTTCTTTCACCATTAAAATCTGAATTTTCACTAAACAACTATGCTACGGGAGCGAAACCGCGCGGCATAGCTAGTCATTATTAAATTTACAATTTGTTAGTTTCATATTAGTTTTTTATCAAAAACAACACTTCTTCATACGCATTATTATAAAAAAGTATTTTTTCTGTGTAAAACACTATAATTTCAAACAGTAAAAAAAATATTTGTTTTTTTCTAAATTTTCTTTTCAAATAGTTACCTTGTACCAATAAAAATTATTTACAACATGTAAATATTTGTATTATAAATATAAATAAATTAAAAAGCCTTCTTATTCCTCTGCGGTAGAATAGACTCTTTGGCAAAACTGAAAAATGACAGTAAACTATATTTTTTCGCTTTCTGCGATAGATAATCTGTGACCACGTTGTTTTCACCTGAAAAATAAAACTGGTATAAATACTAGACATTAGACAAAAAAAAAAATAAAAAATGCCTCTACATATTAACTTTCAGCGTGCTTTCCAATCGACTAAGGTCTTAAATAAAGAAAAAATCTTTCTTTTCTTTTTGTAATTTTTGTAAAAATAGGTACACAGTTTTAATTCACGTATTAATAAACATTACATAATCTTATACTAACCAATAATGTTAAAAAATTAATACAAATAAAAACCTAAGCAAAAATATTTTCCATAACTTATTTAGCATAGTAGAAATACGAATAAACCGCGTTTAAAATCCTTTAAAAAGTATTTAATATATTTAATACGCAAAGTATTCGCGTTAAAACTAATAAAACTATAAAATTTTCACCATTTTAAAACCCTTACTTGCTCAGTTTAGGATAGGAAAAATACTAATAAACCACGTTAAAAATCCTTTAAAAAGTATTTTACCTATTCAATATTAGTCCATTGAAAAGTTACATTTGGGTATGCATTTCTCAGAGAACGCAATTTTTTTTTATAGATGTCTAGGGGGGGTTAGTGAAAGCTTAAATCCAAGTTTGTGGGGTTGCAACCCTTGTCCCTCGGCCGCCATCTTGGAAAAAGGGTTATGATTTTTACGGTTTATCTGACAAACTGTGTATGTTGGTCTTTCAAAAAAATAAAAAAAACTATTTTATGGAAAATTTAATTTTCTACAACTTTGGTGTAGAACTTTTCCTCTATTAATTTTGATACGTCCATTACGTTACTGTAAGTCTCTCCAGAACAATGAAGAAATACTGGAAAACATTTGAGGCCTGCTTTTCGACATCCGCAAATGTATTTATTTTCCTCCTGCCCTCTGAGAAATGCAAGGTTAGGCCAAAAAAATGTAACATTTCAATGGCCTATATCCAAATACAAATATACTCGCGTTAAACAAAAATATACTATAAAATTTACACCATTTTAGAGTATTTACTTTAATTTAATTTACTTGCTTGCTCAGAGTTACTTGCATTACTTGAAAAAAATCAATAAATCATAAAAATTACTTACCTAACAGATGCTGCCTCTCCCCAGTGGTAGGTAAGACATAGTCGTTCGCTGACAGAGAGACAAACAGAGCGAAAGGCACCACCCATAAGCATAATGTAAAATATGCCAGTACCTGCAATGAATATCATTACAAATAAATAAATATAAATAAATATTCCTGGATCAAATGTCCACACACAACGTCATCTAGTCCCAAACTAAGCAAAGCTTGTACCATAGATACTAGAAACTTATAGACATACTTAAACATACTTTTATTTTGTAAATACATACATACTATAGATAAACACCCAGACAGAAGATAATTACAATGTTCATCACATCATAATTTTCTGCTCGTGGGGATCGAACCCACACCCTCCGGCGCTGACCATTGCTGAACCACTGCATCAACCGGGACGAAAAGGTAAAATGCAATGTATTCAAATCAAAAATGTTTATTCAATTTGTTTACAGTTGTAAAATGTTCAAGTTTCGGATTTGAATGTAGACTCTGTGAAACTTTGAGGAATATCACAAAATGGTATTGAAGCTGATATTATCAAAAATAAAAATATATCATCAAAAATAAACACCCTATATTATTTTACTAACTGATATTGATTAGAAAGAAATCTCATTTGAAAAACCTTCCTGTATTATATTAGAAATTTAAATTCTTATATAGGATAATTAATCTTTTAATTTTTGAATGCAGTGAAAGTTAAGTTAAAAATTTTAATTTAAAATAATGATAATAAAAATTAAAAAAAAACACTTACCTCTGAAAATCCATAATAATTCATCCCAAAGAACTTAAAAGCTAGATAGTGGTGTACTATCAAATTGAGTACAGCCGTTATGAAGGTTAAGCTAGTCAGTCTAAAAACTGGGAAATCCTTTAGAAGCACTCCGTGTAGGCATTGCTGGAAGAGTCCTAGGCCGTTCAGGTATAGTGGTAGGTCTTCAAAGGCTATGAGACCTAAATGTATTATTGCTGTGACCTGAAAGATGAAATTGATAATTATCTACACTAATAAATAAACAGGAAAGATTAGATAGTTTTTTTTGTTTGTTAGAATCGAATAGGCTCCGACACTACTTGACTGATTTTAAGGTTATTATTTGAGGAATAATATGTTTTTTTTTTTTTCAAAATATGAGGGTTCAATCCTTAGGCGGAAAATCATTTTTTCAACAATCCAATGATGCGGTTATTAATTATTATTTTCTTCGAAATCCTTTTAACATTTTTTGATTTTCAATATATTTTATAATTTAGCCCTAAAGCCCATTTTAAAAATTCACCATGTATATTTCTATTCAAGAATTGGATCCCTTTGGCCTAAATCCAGGAGGAGCAAGTCAAGACCCATGCAGGCGGCAAATTCATGGTAGAGAAATGCAAAACAGGTGCCCTTGTTTCTTTTTTCAATGATATGATGATAATAGTGGGTGGAGGGTGGCATTTATCAGTTTGTCTCTGTCTAAAAAATTAATATGCAGAGCTAGGATGCTTTAACAATCATAAACAATGATCACTTACCACAACAGTCCAGGATATCACATATTTGGCCATCACAGAATACTCCTCCACTAGTTCAGCAAGGTAGTATAAACCAGCAGCTGAAAAAATATCAGTAATTAAAGTTTGAAAATTGGAACCCCCTGTATGTAAAAAAAAAATTCCAGTTTGTTATTTTCAAATTCGGAATCATTAGATAGTTTAAATAATAAAAATAAGTAACTAAATAATAGACGAAAGCCTAAACATGTCTCAATTCAGAATCTAAAAATTATTTTAGGTTTTCGGTTACATCAAAAATGTAGTTTTTTTTTTTAATTTATTATACAAGCAAATGATTAAGCTGAATTGAATTTTAAATTTGATCTTTTGACCTCTCTATTTCGATCGAAAAACAAAATAAAAAAGGCGCAAAACAGCGTTTGAAAAGACTTTAAATAAATAATCGTATTTTCATCAATAAAATACGTAATACTTTATTCAAAAACCAGTATTTCATTTATTATTTACAATCCATACTGTATTTTATAGACAATTTTTATTTTGCGCTGTGATCTTCAAAAAATATTTCAGGATTATGCTTACCTATAGCAAGTGTCACAAATATAGCTTGCACTATAAGCGATAAAATACTTAATAAATATAAAAACATCATGGTTATTGATTATTTCAATCTTTGTTTTGAATATTTATTTCCCTCTGTTAAGGTTATATGCGTTGTCATATTCGAGTTTTGATGACAACTGACGATTCACGATTTGTTGTCAAAATTTAGACGTTGAAGTTGACAAGAGTGTATAAAATTGCCATAAATTTTGTTTCACTTGACGATTTATACTACATTATTTTATGGACCCTAGTCCCTAACATAACAGTAGGATGTAGGATAGATGGGAGTGTCTCCTTGCAAGAGTAGCGGTTATAATTAAGTCAGTAATTTCCTCCGTTCAGCCTGGGTGGAGGCTCTTACTCCCTAACTTTTATCATAATAACACACTTTTAATAGATAACGGTCCCTTTAAAATTTTTAGTGTAATAAGCCTGGTATTAAGCCAGAACCTATTCAAAAATGCGAATCTGACCGGATTTGTGAATTTGGCATTTAATTCATTTTGGCATTCGGTAGTTTACCTTACCTTAAATAACTCACTAAGCCCATTCGATAACCGTTGTTTAAAAGATTCCCTGTTCAAAATTTTATCCCAATCGGTCCTGTAGTTTCGAAGCCTATTCAAACAAACAAAAAATCATCTTCTTTATAATATTAGTACAGATAAAAATAAAACAAAACTTGTATTAACTGTTTATTCTTTAATATGTAAAGAAACTAGTATCAAAGTCAAGTTTTTTCATCGTGTTCACAACCCAATCATACTCATATGGTATATTAGTGTACACGCCTGGTATGCCGTTTCTACCGCAACGAATTGCGAACGCGACCATTCCATATATCGCGTATCGTTTGTTTGAATCCTCCTCCTGTAAAATACAATTATTTAAATCTATTTTATTTATCTATTTATTTATTTATTAGGTTTGCCAACGTTTGTATATATAAAAACATCACAATCTCTATCTTAATATACATGAGATAATGCTACAAACACTTACAGACAAACACAACATGCACAATATAACTTATGACATCGAGAATTATATACATACACAGAAAAATTATTACCAACATACACAGACCACTTATATAAAGTTTTACATATAAATTTACTCACAACTGTAATTTTTTATCTATACATTGTAATAAAACAGTAACCAAACCATTTCTGTACATTAAATATTTTTCAAAAGGAATAATTGTTATGCAATATGTATTTCTATAGACAACAAAACAATGGTTAGAATTTCTATCCGTTTGTCTGTTCATCTGTTTGTATATTCGTCAATCACGTAAAAACCACAGTGCAGTTTGATAAAATTTTATCGGCTGATAATATTTGTACAGGGCGTGCGCAGTGCGATCTTGGTTAACCCTAATTCCATAGAAAATTATAAAAAACTTAAGATATGAAATATCTCAGCGGTGCTGCGACCACAATTTTTTCAAATTTTGTTGCGCATCTCTACAAAATACAAAAATTTGTAATCCACGCGAGCGAAGCCGCGGGTGGAAAGCTAGAATATAAAGAAATATATTATAGTAAGTATTAAAATTACCCCTATAGAACAGACTAGTGGTGACCCCCCATCTCCCTTGCAAGTATCAGCAATACGTGTTCCTCCAGCGCACAGTATAGAGTCGTGGATCGACCAATCTCTCATCCTTTTTGTTGTACGAAGCTTTTCTTGGCATTTCGTCCTGTTGTATATCGGTAGTAAGACCTGGAAATCATTAATTTTTGTCGTTGAGTTCTGAACTAGGCATATAGTGGCATTTGTTGAATAATAAAAACGCAATAACATTATAAGCAACAACGTGCTCCCAAAGACCTTCTACCCGGGGCCTCGGAAAGACATTCAACCCGGGGACTCGAAAA
>LQNK01000047.1:605366-618246 GCA_001586405.1 Phoebis sennae | reverse complement strand
ATTCATACTCGTATACCATACCCACTATAGGTATTTTATTCTACTAATTCGCTAGGTGCAAAGTAGGTGGTGGGGGACACTGAATCGATCGCAGAGCTCACCGTGGCTAAAAAAGCAACTTACCGCGGACGATTTGTCACTTTTTACCTGCATTATCGATACGCGCGAGCATTTTAAAAATAAATAAACATGCTTTTATTATAAACTACCTTTCCGCCTGCGGCTACGGCTTTGTGGGTTTTCGAAGCAGAAGTAGTATGACAATTTTTCCGATTTAGAAACGAATGTCTGTAAATATATCTCATCAAAAGTTAATTTTTGAAAATCCCTTTTATAAACATCAATTTTATTTTAAAAGAAATATCCAATAATTACAATTTAATAACTGTTTTTTTAAGTCCAAAGTATATCCTTAATAAAACATAACGCAAGTTCTGGTTTGTATAATTCTAATATTTTTTTTCAAATATTTATCTTTTTTGTTTGTTTACCGATTTGAATGGAAGAAATACTTAAACGTCTGGGGGGCTTGCCGTAATATACCGCAAAAAAATCTAAAAATATTAATTAAATATTAACAAAATCTCCCACAAATAATTGTTTTGAGTTTCGAAGCATATAAATGAAACACGAAACACAATTTTTTTCTTGAAAATATTTAATCTACAAACACGGCTCGTCTACAATTTTATTATATGTATAAAAAAATCAAATAATTATTTCTTTTACATGTTGCACATGCCAAAACTAATGCTTTAACTTTGTTGGTTTTATGAGGTTGGAAGGTGATTGCTCGGTAGTTTTTATAATTAATTTAGCCATGAATAACTGATAATACACTAAAAGCCTTCATCATAAACGATACTATAGTGATATTATGATCGTCTACGATATGTTAATCAATTAAAATTGTTTATTTCTTTACATACTTTCTGTGAAGTCAACCATGAGAAAGTCCATCTATGCTACTAAACTTTATTGATTGTGGCATGTATTTATGTATAAAAAAGATAAATATTATTATTGATGGAATAGATTTAAGTAGAAAATTAATAAAGTAGGATGTACCATTAGAAACAATTGTTTGTTTATTACTTTTCGTAGTGACGGTAAGCTATTTGACATTTCAAAGTCCGCTGCTATTGCAACCGCTAGTTGGCGGTGTCATCGCGCACCTTGCCATATGTGAAAGTTTGTAAACATAGATTTGTATAATTTTTCTTGAATAAATATTTCTTTCTTTCTTTCTAATTTGATTTGTATGGTTGTACTCATTCACGCAGAAACTGTTTAACGGATGAGAGTTCAAAATAAAATAGCTACATTCATAATGATTTTGTGTTATTTGGCCTCCTTGATATTTATCGGTATATAATAAAAATATACCGATAAATATCAAGTAGGTTGGAAAAAATTCTGCGAGTGACGTCGCGGGTAAAAGCTAGTAGGTAATATAAAAATCAAAGATGCATGCGATTTATCTGTATTGTCCTACTAATATAGATAGTAATATAAGAATTGTCTCAGGTGCCTGCTTAAAAGTTGGGAAGGATTAGCGAAGGATTGATGAGGGACAAGAATGGGTAGAGATTACGGACCCGAGTCCCCACTCTTTGGTCGAAACATAGTATCTTTTAATATGCTACTTTTTCATGCTTATCAATTATAGGGAGCTCTGAATTAATCGTCAGTTCAGTTCTTGAAACCGTCCAGCGTTGAAAATAAAAAAATATATTATTTCTGAAAATCCTTTTCCTTTGTCCCTAATTACAAAAGTAACATACTTAGATACTTATATCATACCCGCAACCATTTGAATTTATATAACTTAAATCTATACAATTATAACGGAAAGGTAAACTCCACGTGGAAGTATTTATAAACTTTGTGGGGCCTTGTTATCAAAACAAAATAATTTGTTGTCAAAGAACAGTAATAATTCAAAACAAAGCCTGCCGAGTTCAGTTGTATGATATATCTCAAATAGACACTTTTTCTCAACTGGGAAACAACTGAATGGTTTTTTCGTACTTAAACATAAACTAAGAATAAATAATCATCTGGAAATTGTGTGACAAATTAATTTTATAATTACGTAAAACATATATATTTGGTAAATTCAGTTCATAGGGTTTGTATTACCTAGATCAAGGCAAGGATCCTAGGCAAGATTTTGTATTACCTAATTTTAATCTAATTAAGCTATAGTAGCGAAAACGATTAGTTTTTATGAAGATTAATCAAATTCAGCTTTCTACTATCAACATGATACCTAAGACGCATTTCTCCACAAGAAATCAAACTTCAGGTCATCTGGGCTTAATAGCCAAACGTTAAAACACTAACCACAGACCTAAGAGGCAGTAAAACTAAAGTACATGACAGCACGGAATTTCCGAGTTACACAGGCCAGCTCTTTGTCCCAGAGAATATATTGCAAAAGTTTTTATTTTTCCAAAATATTTTTGCAGGCTTAAATAGTTAGTGCATATTTGTATAAAAATTTTGGCTCAACTTTCTAGCATTAGTGAATATTCGTCAAAATCATAAAATATGATATTATAGGAAAAAATGTGGACCGCTTTTCACAAAAATTGCGCGGAGGGAGGAGTATGATGTTTAGTACACTTACAGTTTATTTGTATAAGTGCAGAAATATTTTTTAATAATAAGTCTTATATAAAGTACATTAAATCTACAAATAAAAATATACACACAGACACACAGTGGCATGCATTTTACACAAACAAACAAGTATTCGTTACACGGTCTGTGGTAAAATTTTTCTTTTGTGTATAATTTTGTCTTTGACAATAAAACCTAAAATCACCTTTACCTTTACATTTATTATGGTCGAATTTCAACCACTGGGCGACCACTTGTCTATTTAAAACAATAAGCCTAAAATAATTAAATGTAAGAACCCCTATAGCGACTACCGAACTTACACATTGCAGGATTTTGTAAAGGTATTGTGACGGAAGTTTTTTAATTATCTTTCTTTAACCCAATGCCGACAAGGATAGCCCACGTCCGATTCAAACCGCAGGAAGTTATTTATAGGAAACCTTTTCAATTTCCTCTTGCCAAATAAAGATTAAAATACTGGTGAAAATAAAATCAGAAGATGGTAGATTAGCAAATAAAATTGATAATTTAGAAACAAGCATGTTTCAGATTGTAATCAGATGAGATCATGTGATATTTCTTAGTGTTTTATCTTTCATCTTACACGGAGTCCAATGTCGGACAAGTCACAAAGTGCGTTCATGATGTTAATATTTTAGTCGAATATCGTATTCAACAGAATCATAATATTTTTTTAAATATGTTAAAATACATGTAATAAAATAATACTTTCAAACGTACCTTACAAACGAAAGTCAAAGACAATGGAAAAAGATATTCCATAGCGTGGAAACTAATGACCATTTCTTTTTGCCTATACAATGCTTTATAAAGACCAGTTTCAGTGGACGTTAGATGAAAAAGAATTGTGATACAGTGTATTGCAATTTCACTAATGCAAAAGTTTCATTTGGTTTCTTTTCATTGCTTGCAAGCTTCTTTTAAGGGGCTGCACTTATTGTCGCATGTTGACCCAAATTCCCATTGTTTCGGTAATTAAAAGCGATTCAAGAAATTCTTATTAACTGGTAAGAAAGGCTAAATAAATAGAGGTACAAAGAAGTGTTGCTTCGGATTACATGACAGCGAATATTGCCTTAATGTAGCTTATAACAAGAAAAAAGGTTGTTCTTTACATATTTATGTGAAGGTGAAATAGCTTCTTGTTTGATGTCATTGATACTGCTGAAGTTTTTGTTCTTTGATATACAGATGTTTCGTAAAGAGTGGATAATATGGCAGCTGCAGATAAAGGCTGTTACGACGGTTCCGAAGAATATATTTCCTAATGAGTTAAAGCCTCTTTTTCTTGCCTTTTTCGTTGAAATTCCCTTTGGAATCTCAACAACAGGCAAGTTTTATTCTAAATTCGGTACTCGGGGGACCATATTCTTTTTACACAAATTCTATCATTTTCAATCTTGCCACAAAAAAGTATTAAAAGGAGTGAAGAATATCTCCAAAACCGAGGGAATTTTACTGAACATAAAATGTATTTTTCTGAACCGTCATAGCACCGTTAACCTGCAGGTACCATGTTATACTCTCATTACACCACATATATACAAAAAGTTGTATTTGGAAGATAACGATCGTAACAAACCTCTTCAAATGTAAAATATGCTCAGGGCCTATTTCTATTATTTATGCATATCATTCTTGGGACGCGAGCTTTTTGTAACTCAATGGCGTAAGGTAAGTAACATCAGTAGAATACAATTTAACTAATCACCTTATTACTTATGAGCTATTATTTTGTTTGATAGTTAATTGATTAATTAATGACCTTCTATTATTACGTAGTTCATGTAATAATAGAGTGCAAAGGCAATGCTAAATCAATAGTTCCGCACATTCAGGCTGATCATTAAGTTGTCATTAAGCTGGCATTTGCTTCTCTTGTGGCTTTCTGACGCTCCCGAAATCCCAATTACACCTACATTGACACATCAAACATATTTGCACATGACCAAGAGCTCCGAAATATTGTGACAACGTCATCAGTTTCTAATTAGATTTGACTGTATCTTAACAAGGTCCGAAATAAAAAGTATACAAAGCTTTTGTTATAGATAAGAAGTCGGAACTGTTTCCTTAAGCACAAGCAAAAAATCAACGCTTATTAGCTGAGGGCGATTGAAAATGATTTATAATCTACCCACCTTGTAAAGGAATTCGTTAATTAAAACTGTAGGTCAATTAGTAAAGGATAATGAAGGTGAATTTATTTTGTGGTGTTCACGATATATAATAAATGTTAGCACACAGACCAGTGGGGCGCTAGTGTCACTTCTGACACTTCAAACCTGTCATCTGTGGCGTGCAGACGTATCCGTTGAGCTGTGTGCCTACTTACTGATATTTGAATCTTTTATTTAATGCTCACCTACAACCATAGGACATAACATTGGCGACGAGGAAAAACGCAGTGAGTGAAATATATTAATGACACACACAGTAATGTCAATATGATAAATATCTGTTATCAGTTTGGTCGGTAATAATAGGGTTTGGTTCAAAAGGAAGGAGGGTAATACTAGATTTTGAAGTATTGCTTCGCATAATGCAATCGTTTAAACGATTGACAAAAAAAAAAGATATAAAATAATCTAAACCAATCTAGGTTATTTTTGAATAATCCGTTATACAAAATTTAACAAGTTTGGACTAGTATGACTACTAACTGTAGAAACATTTCATACTTAGTACAAAAGATGTTTTAAATCCAGAAGCAATCTAACGTCGTAACACCACATATTTCATCCTTAAGAGTTTCTTGACGTTGAGCTCGTTAACTGAAATAATGTGAAATACATAGTATTTAAAATATAATACATTCGTTATAAACATATAAATATAAAATAAAACTTTGAATAACTCTTTCAGAACATTGCACGCACTAGATTTCCCATATTTAAAGTTTAAAATATGAAGAAAAAATAAAAGACAATAATTTAATATCAAATAAATAACATTTTTGGTTGACAAACCACAATTAGTTTCTAATTGCAGAGAGTTAGAAATAGATAATTTTAATAAATTGAGGTACCAGATAACAGATACATCAACATATCAAACAGATACATCAACATATCTAATTTAGGTATTCAATAATTTATGGAAAAGGCAGTGAAATACACTATGGATGTCTTCCACGATATAAACGATCAATACACCTATTCATAGAAGGTCACTAGAAAAATGAATCAGTATTTTTCTTTTCTTGTCCCTAAGTCTATTCAATGTTTATCTTTCAACGAAGCAGACGAGACTATAGACCAAGTTCCGACGTTCTTAGTCTGAGATAAGTCGCCCATCAACGTCCATACCCTTCCGGCTTACGAGTTTTGTAAATCAAATAAGATCATCTACATACAGACTTCTGAAGACTTTTGGCAAAAAATTTTATCGTGAATAGAAACTTTCCAGTTAGCAAATATAATTTAATGCTTCCTGGTACTTTTAATCCTCGAGATAAACTTTGATACAAATACAGTTATAAACTTTGATTTATTTGAGCTGGAGTCTCAAATAACACAAAGTTAGCCAATGATATATTTAAACATTAGAGAAGACTTTACTAAAATATTATGTTAAACGCTATCGTCGCATGTCTTGGGATGAAATTTTTTATTTGTTTCCTTTCACTTGTAATTGACACTATTAAAACAGTAACCTCGTCTATCATCACTTCTGAATAATTATCCAAGTATATCCGGGATAACGATGAATAAGTTGCTGCTATGACGATTATTTATCGATTAGTTGATCAGTGTGCTCAACGATCAGCACGGTCGGTAGTCTAGCGAGAAGTTTTTGCACCTAGCATCATGCTTCACATCTTAGATCGAACTATGGACACCGACCATGACAAAATATGTCAAGAACCAACGGCAGGCAATAGACCTAATAATAATAGTCCTTAATATTCCGACATAACAAATAGTTATCTCACCAGATGGCGATATTTTAAAAATGCGTTGTATTTAATCACATTCTCAGACATGTGTAACCTTTGCTAAGCCTCTTATGATCCAAATATTATGAAAAGTAATTATGTAAATGCAACAAGCGCATTCCCGATGGATCAATAAGCCTCTTGTTTGTGATTCAGCATTGATTAATGTATTATAATGATGCTGTATATAATAGTGAATAGATACGTCTACGTTGCATTCCTTTGCACTATTGAATAATTATAATATAGGATAACAGTGCTTTGATTTGAAGCTCGAATTAGAGGTGGATAAATACAGGATACAAAACAAACTAAGGGTTGGTCACATGAAGTTTAGTATTTATAGTCGCTTTCGGGCATGGGCGAAGTTCTACTGATTAGTCTTACAACTGAAGAATTAGCTCCGAGTAATTTTTTTAATGTATTTATGTCTGTTTTCTTTTGTTTGTGTTTTCTTTTAGGATGAATTTTGGTATATGAAATATGTATAACTTTCATTTTGCGAGAATTTAATCTGATAAACACTTACAAAATTGTTCTGTTATTTTTCATAATTTCATAATCTTTGAAGTGTAGTAAATTGTTTATAGATAAAAAAGGCTAGACTGTCGAGTTTCTTGCCGGTATTTTCTCGGCAAAATAAATTTTTCGAAAAGTAAAATTATTTTCTACTCTATTCTATTCATATTATTAACGATTTGAAACAAATCATCGCCGTCAATTAGCGTCGTTAACATGTTGCAAATTCTATTATTGTAACGTTAGTTTTAACTCGAATTAACAGTAGCAGTGTTTGCATATTGGAAATAATGAATAATATTAACTATTCGTAGGGCTCAGGTGCATAAAACAATTCCGCAATCTAGATCATAACCATAATCCCCTAGGGTCTTGTCGAAGGCTATAAATATGGAAATTCAATTTGCACAACTAATGACTACATGCGAAACGAGAGCAACTTCTAATCTACCGAAAATTTTAGTTTTTGTATAGTTATACTGTTACAACTATTTTGCATATTTTGAACCCAGATTTGATATAGCTCTTGTTATTTGCGATATTTACGTTTGATTATTTGAATTGGCTTAAAAGGTGCGATGTGGTACTTTTATAAGGAAGATTAGACTAGCAATTTTTACCCGTGTGGCGACAGAGGGTAATTCTGCTGCATCTTTAGCAATAAAAGAGCGGGAGCCGAACATTACAAGATTGGACCAAACTCGCACCGGTGTAGCAGTAATAGCATCTACTGCTTCACCAGTACTGCTGTATTGCACTATGCTTCGTACGGTGAGCGGGTGCCCGGAGACCTGTGTTTCCATCCCATTTCAGTCTCATCCTGTTCTACTTCTCTCCCAATTTCCCATCATTGATCCTCTTCCTATCCCCTTCTTTCAAGCCCGCAAGATATATGTGACAGTTTGCTGCTGTGGATGTTAATGGACTGCGGTCAGGCACTTTACATCAGGTGAACCGCATGCTCCGCTTTCACGCTGTTACATAAAGAAAAAGCTAAATAATATACTAATCATGAAACACTACTTGACGAACACGTTTCCTACAATCATATGAAGAGGCGACAAATATGCTGCAGGAACTAGTGCTTAGTTCCAGACGAGACACCTATTAAATTGGCACTTCAGGAATTGGTGCGTAGCGCGCGGAAGGACGCGGCCATCTGGTGAAATGATCTGCCACACCTCAGTAACAAGGTCCTCCAGGGTGACGAGACACATCAAAATGGCGTCTTAATCTAACTGGAACCTGATTAACACTTATAATTAGCATATAGCTTAAAGGAAGCTTAATTTATTTTTTAAAATTGGTATTCACGTGCGACTTAGCTCATAATGATTTAACTTTTGCTTGGCATCATTATCAAAGTTCAGCCATGCAGGGTCAAAATTTCAATTGTTGTTCCATATTCAAACCCATTTAACGATTCTTATCCGTTTCTGCGTTTCAAGAGACCCTCAGAGCCAAGTCGACTGGATCCACTAGAAACCGTTTAAATCAACAAAGAACATATTTTTACGGAAAATCTTAGAAATCTTTTAAAATTTTACTTTCAAAAGTTGAAAGGTTTAAGGGTAAATCAAGATGAAATGTTATAAAATAAGCAGCATCTATACGCATCTGTTTGTTTTAATATACAACCGTCGGCCATTTAAAATTTACCTTCATTATTTTTAATATACATAGTGAATATTATTAAGCTTCAGTTTGAGCTTTTTTGCTCGTATATGAGCATCAGACATCAATTTTATCTCATATTATGGCATATTGGGTAATGATATTTTCGATAGCAGTGAAACAGTAATGCCATGCATTAAAAGGAAAAATCCAAATAAAATTGATTTTTTTATGAATATTTCTAAATTTTTACAATAAATATCTAGAGTCACTATATAAGAGCAGTTTGTTCATACACAACCTGTGTATTAAGAAATGGTTAAAATCTTGTTTTTCATTGTACATAGTAATTTACGATAGAGCAAAACGTGGAGCCCCATTAACTGCAGACATTCACAGACGACAGTAATTATAAATTATAATAAGTAACTGTCTCGGGTAGGCAATGAACTACAAGATATTAAAATAATTCAGTTTTAGTGCCTTTCATTATTTTAATAACTTAACGTAAATACTGAAGATTTAAATAAATTATGTTTGCCCACAATTAAGGGATTTCATTTAATCACATAAATATTACTTACTTTTCCTCTCTAAATTATTTTTTGATGTCCAAACATACACCTACACATACAATATTTAATTTTTCAATCTAGTTATTAATTATTTATAAGAAAATCATATAGGAAAAAAACAGATATTTTATTTTCTTTTGTACTTTTAATAGTAGCTTTAAGATAGAGGACCAACTGACTAGCTTGTAAACCTTACATTGGCATGTGTTGAAATTTTTCCTTATCCAACGAGAATTTTTGAAATTCAACCTTCTAAGGGCTGAAAATATGTCATCTCTCCTTTACGACCATGTTTGTTTATATTTATTAGATATATGTGTTCAAGAACGCCTACTTACTTTTGAGGGAAAATTTCATGATGCGTATCTAGCCACTTTATGGGGAAAATTCTTGTCAACTTCATATGTTTTATATCATTTCACTATTATTTTATAGTTAAGTGCACGGTCAGTTCTCATTTACATTATATAGTTTTTCGCACTCGCGCTTTTCGTGTTCGGTATGTATTCACATGAATGAAATATTGTAATAATGCTTTTATTTAAAGTATCTGATCCGGATTCTCAAAGGTAGATCTCGAGAATTAATGTTCTAAGTTTGACAAAAAGATAAAAGAATTTTCAAACCTTACAATTCGGAACACGTTTAAAACATTATGAATAAGTTATTTTCCTTTTCCCCACCTTGAATAAATTATCCAGGTGTAGAAATTGTAATAAGAGCGCATAATATTAAAATATCGAATTAATTTGGTCTTAATCTATTATTGCCATTACAAATTTTATTATCGCTAGATTTGGTTATAAAAATACATAAATTCATTTCTTATCTTTAGATGATTCAAGTCCAGTAAAATCTGTTCTATTTTTTAGTTCAATTTTAAGAGATTTCATATCAAAAATTAGAGTGGCATTCTCCAGGATCGAGCCATATATTTTCTGTTTCTCTATTCGACAAAAAAAGAATAACTTATTCACGTACCGTAGCGTTAGTAGAAAGTTAACACATCACGCATATTTATATACTTATGTAAACTGAACATTTGATATAAAAGGTTCATTCACGAGCTTCACAAATGAACTTCATTAATCTAAAATTTAAATCGCCGTTAAATAACGCTATGAAAGAGGTTATTCACATATTTAAACGCAGAATGTAGGACTATATTTGCAAAGTTATTATGAACTGCAAAGAAGTGGTGCATTACGAGTGTAAAAGCTTTCTGCTACGTCGGGAAATAACTTTGTGCATTCGGTACTAACTGCTAAGGTAGAAATATGGCAGGTTCACATAACGTGATTACAATGTAATACGGTAACTGGCTGATTGCCTCAGCCAAACAGTAACTGTATCATATTTTTGAGGGTCCGGCTTTTTCTAGTAATTCTAAGACAAATGTTGTACACTTCAAAATGAGATTGTCGAACATTAGTACCTAAAAGCTGGGTCGTTTTGACTATAAAACAAGTACAAGTAACATATAAAATGAATATTCCAATTGTACTGTAGATAACAAAAGGCCAAATACCCTCCACTCTTATGTAGAAATAACGAAATACTCCAAATCTTGTTGACCAAACTTTTGAGGGCATACAATTTGTTTAAAAACCGATTTTCCTGCTTTGTGAAAAATACTTGGCTTGGTAATAGATGGTATCAAGACGTGGAACGGTCTCCGTAGTTCACTTTCAATATGGTGATTTATCAACACCGATAGCTATCAACCTAGGTAAAGGTTAGGCACTATTAAAATAATCTATCATCAAATAAAATTGTTACATTTAAGGCAAATATCAAGAAAAAATAATTACATTGGTAACGATGATGTGATTTTAATATACAAAATGTCATATACCTTATCTATCTTAATATTATAATCTTCATAGTTAATTAAGGAATCGTTTTGGGGCGATAACTTGTCGTTCCCCTAAAGTGAATAAAATTCCATGTCCAATTTCCTTTTATTTGAGACCGGGAGTACTTTCCTAAATTCAATTTGATAAGATCTTTCGTCAACGTCTTCGTTTTTCACATATATAATACGCTTGACGGAGAATATGATTAAGTAAAAGCATACCTAATATTCCTAATGGTGAATGGGGTATGTTATCAATAGGCTCCTTTTCGAAAATAGTATAAGCTTCAAAGAGGCGAAAAGTTGGGACATTACATTGGCATTATTATTGAATGAAATATCGTTTACTTTAATTCCCTACATTCTTAATTCTCTTTAATTTTTATATATTGAGATCTATTACTAAGCAGATCGCCTAAACGATTTATCTGTATTAGTAGTATCGGTATCGGCCAATTCATCTTGGCGGCAATTGATGCTTTGTTTATATTCTTATTTGATTTGCTCCACATCTGTCCAATAAATAATATCACAATATTTTGTGTATTAATTTACGCGTTAATCTCAGGAACTACTGGTGTGATATGAAAAAATATGTTTGTGTTAGACATTAATCGAGGAACATTATATAGGTATTATAACATCATACTAAGGGAGCAAAGCCACGCGTTTATTATAATGTCAGACTCTCGTAGCGAATGATTTTGGGTGGATTTTATTACATGATTTTCTGAAAGCAAGTGTTTTATTTTTATATTAGCACGTTATCAACGTATAAGTGCATATCATATTAATCAACACTTTGCTACTTTTTTGTGAAAATACGTTTGCCGATGAAATCCCGTTGGTTGTTAATAATTTCAATAAACAAAATTCTTTACGAGTTTAATGAGTGTATTTCTGCATTAGAGTGATAATGACGAAAGGGTTTTGTTTGAGTATTAAGCCTTTCTGACACCGGTTCCTATATTTCATTCTACCCAAAACCCCAAATTGTTTACACGTTTTGAATAAGGTTTTATATGTTGTTAAAATTTGATCGCACCTCATTAAATATTATTTTGCTTCTATATTTAAAATAACATAACAATGGTTTAACTTTTTATTTTTTTCACTGGAAATAGCGGAATAGTTTCCTGCATTCCAACATAGGACTTTTCATTAAACAAGCTCTTTTAGAAAAATAAAATAAAAATACTTTTATTGTTGTGCTGTACAGTATAGGAATGTTAATATTTTACATTAACAATCTGGAAAAATAATATTTATATTCTTAAATACATATTTTTTATTGTTGCATTTAAAGTAGGTACACTTACAGAATTACATAGATTTGAACTATTTAGTGAAGTAAGGACTAAGGCACCTGACGTGAGCTCATTATAGAAAAAAGAAAGGAATTAAGGGCCTACTAGTCAGAAAAGCAGCAATATTGCATAACCATCCTAAAATAAACATGATTTTGATATTTATCCCGAGCGCCTATGCTCTATATTTGAGCTTTAATTTAGTTCTTTTTTTATTATACCCAAAACACACAATACTTTTTCCATGTAGTGAAGTAAACGTAATCCTATATCGGCATTTTGGAATAACGCTGTTTTATGTTTAAAAATTATCTACATAATATATTTTTTTCAAAGTTACGGTTTTTCTGACTCCCCTCCTAAGAAAGAATTTGCATCTGCCGTCCATGTTAGTGTTGGAACCTTTACTTTTTTAAAGTAGATT
>LQNK01000047.1:545950-603011 GCA_001586405.1 Phoebis sennae | reverse complement strand
TTAAAATAATTTATTGAGAATTTTATATGCTGTTTTGCATGTCTTCGCTTACGTAGCAAAATTATATATAATCTATAATATAGTTATTGTCATTAACGGCCGTTTTACTTACTAAATATATAATACATAATTTGTGTTTTAAAGATAATATTGATAAAAAGCATTATTTATTATATTTTCTCATTCGTGATAAATGACCACTGAAAGAGCGGTTGCAGTATTGTAAAAAAAAATTAATATCGATAAAAATTTCGTTTAAAACGCACATTGAAGGGACATCCAGTCATTGAAGGATATTAAATACCTGGCGTAGATTATCAAAGAAAGGGGATAGAAGAGCAATTGATAATTGCTTTGTTCGTGTAGGTATAGTATTCTGAAAGGGCTCTTATGAGAAATTCGATGGATGTGCTCTGAAGAGATGCCAAGTCACCTACGATAATTTAGTTTTAACTCATTAGCGCTTACTATTTACCACTTTTCGTTATAAAGCAATCTAGAGTTCTTTTTATTCTAGATTTTATCCTCGGTTTTAAAAACCTTCTTCCCATCAATTTTGTATTACTTTATGACTTTAACTGATTAAAATTTATAAAATGTATTTAGGAGCGGCGTTATCACAGGCTACAATTTAATAAATTATTTCAAGATCATCTCAATACATTGATCACATTAACGCGTACAATCTCACGTTTCTTTACATAAAGAAACGCAATATTACATTAAGGTACCTAATAATATAAAGAACTTTCTCAAATGTAACTTTTAGTTCATTAAAAGCGCGTGAATTTTCACAACTATTAAAATTAAAAGGCACACTTTTAAGAAGAAATGACTACAATGTAGAATGAGGCTACAATGCTATCAGCTGAGTGGGTCTGCAGTTCCGGAGCGCACTCACAGAAACGAGAACTTTGCAATGTGCCTGTATTTAATACGTATCTTTGAGCGTTTTTAAAATTTATACTAAAATATCCTAGAGAGAATCTAGTTTTAACTAGATTAGATTAGATGCTTACTACATGGGATAATAATTGTCTCCGTTTATGAATTAGGAAGTCATTACTACCGAATCATATTCTACGCGCTCGCAAGTTTATTTTTATAATTTTATCTACAACCTTATTGTTACATGCTAACTACACTAACTTGCTAACTTACTATTCAAATGATGTCACGTATTACTAAGCCATGGTTTTCTATCTTTCAATAAACAAAAGTTTTCATTATCACCCAACATTAAACTAACCACACGGAATAGAGCTAAACATATTTTTTTTTATATCTATTCCATTTTGTGTTGACGCCTGCGGATTTACGTTAGCAATGTATTTTTTTCGTGACAGGAAGTTAAGTTTATAATAATAATTCAAAGTGAAGATAAAAATTCAAATATTGAGAAATATTGTATTAACGGAAAATACATTTTTAACTTTTCACCATATGACTGCCCCTTAAAATTAATTAATTTTTAGTACGAGTGATAATCGTTGTACATAATAATTAAAACGAAAAACCACGGTCTTTCCTTCATTCTTTTAATTAACAAACGTCCTCACTTCTCACTAATCACGAACGATTTGTAATTAAAATTCCATTCATCAAAACCTTCAAAGCGTAAAGGTATTGTAGACCCCAATTTAAATAATTTTTGCGGGCGGAAATGGCCGAAAAATCTTTTTTTATCCGACAATAGAGATTTCCACACCTATTGGACGCATGTCGCTTGTCCAAGTGTCGGAGGCAGATATTTCCGAAACCAATTTGAATATACCTAAATACTATTTGAAGGGAATGTGGTTATTTCCTGATCTTTTTATTTGACTTTTTTGAGATAACGAAAATTATTTTAATGAAATAAAGAGTGAACTATTTTCTCATTTTTTTGTTAATACACGAGAGGAAATGCAAAAAACCTCAAGGATCATACATAGAAAGACATAGAAGTAAATAGAGTGCTCACATTGCCCTACACAATAGTGTGAGCACTACTAGTAAACACAACTAGTAAAACGATACTTTACAATGCCTAAGAGTTTTTGTTACATCTATTACACCTATAACATTTAATTCGTAATGAACGGATAAAGTGCGATACAGCCAACCCGGGTAAGCGCAGATCGCACTAAATCACAGTTAAAAGCCTTCATTGTGGCCTTCACTGACAAAGGATTCGTACGTCGTAATGGAATGTACGTTCAGAATTAAACAGGGCCAGTTTCCTGTGGGATTACTCTGCCCACATGTCACTACCTTCCAGAATTGAATCCTTCCCGAAAGGTTGAGGGTAATGTAATGGAAAGTGAGCTATAAAAATTATATCGTCAGTAAATGTTGCCACACATATTGTAGTCCTGAAATGCATTTTCTCGATAAAATTCCATAGAGGGAAATTTCATTGATGTATAAGAATTAAATATCAAAGGAATTTTTTCATTCCAAAGATTAAAACGTTTATTTTAAATGCGTAATGTTCTTTTTAATTCTGGTAATTTATAATATTTTAAAATTTAAACATTTTAAACATTACTTAAATTAGGCGTACGGTAAAATAATATTTTTATTTCTAAAATGTTTCAGACTGACTGTGTATTAAAACAACAAATCGTTAGCAATTAGAAATGTGTCCTTCCATTTATTTTATATTTTATTCGCCGTGATAAATGGAGGCTTTAGAAATGAAATCGAAATATGTTTTTTGCGATTCTGTCGTATTGCAAGATAAAATCGTGGATGAAAAAGCGCAATACAATAAGCCGTATTCGTGTACATCGAGCGCTGCGAAATGTAGAAATGTTGAGAATCAAATGCAAAGTTCGTTAGTCCATTTTACAGGAATATAGTTTGTGTTCAGTCTTTAGATCACTTAAAAAACATACCATAGATTAGAGCAAGAGTTTTTGGGTGAATTATGTAATAAATATAATATGTTGTTATCTACGTACAGGTACAGAAGGTATTCAATCTACACTATTAAAAAGAGAAAAACCTTTGTTTGTTTGGTTGTAAAGAATAGACTCAAATACTACTGGACCGATTTTAAAAATTATTTCACCATTCGAAAGCTACATTATTCATGAATAACATATATTTTATTATATATGCTATGGGAGCCAATGCAGGCATACCTACGGTTAGCCGAAAACCTTATATTATATGCTACGTATAGTTTTCTTCCATTAGAGGACTGTGAATATATAGTTCCTGAAGCCAAATGGTTTATAATTAAGCACTATTTAAATGAAAGGACAATGGATGGTTGCCTAGGGTGCCGGTAGAGGATAATTTCTTGTTTATTTAGCCTTTATGGAGATGATTTAGTTCTATTGTGTTAAGACAAGTTTTATATCTAAAATTGACTGCTAAATACAGATAAAATACAATAAGTAGTTTTGGAAATTCCATTAATATATTGGCACTGCACAAAAGAAAGGGTTAATCTATAAATAATTTATGACTAGAGTCTCCCATGAACATGGAGATGAACTTATGAATTACGACACTTGCGGCTCAAGTTCTCTGAAGTTGATACTTTTTTGAAGTTCGCTTCTAAAGGGATGGAAGTTATAATCGGTATATTACAGTTATTGGTTTACACAATTTCTTTTTATTCATATATTACGACAGAATGTTAAGATAAAGTCAAATTGAAATCAATCATAACTATCACTTTAGGATAAGATTGTAATTCATGTATATCGCCGGTGGAATTTACAAAATTAAGTGTAACGTATTTTCTACAGTCTTTTTCCATAGAGTTTCCTTCTCTTTTCAAACCTTATCTTACATTAATAAGTTACATGTATACATAATATACATATATATATATATATAGTAATTAGTAATGTATGACCGAAATGCAATGCCTATGTTAAGATCATTGTATGTATATTATAATCATGTATTCATCGTTACTACTCGTACTCGTACGTACTCTAGTGTAGCTGGTGAATGAGGGTTATTTATCCAGTACATGAAGAAATTCCGGTCATTCTCTGGTGACTGTTATCAATTATCATAGCCCACGACGACTTGGTCAATCATCATTATGAGCGAAATCACAGTAACAGATATACCATTTAGGGCTACAAAAAACAAAAAAAAATAATTAGAGATAGATTCTTAAATCAATTAATAAACTTGTATTTTTCAAAATCTCAATTCTTTATGGTTTTTAGACCTGACAGCAGGAACACGTTTTACGATAACAATTTTGCAAAGTTATTAAAACCAATTATAGTCCGTAAGATTATAATTGGTTTCAGTGAAAAAACGTATATGTATTCCTGATTTACTTTAAATACAAACAGTACCTGAAATGTCTTACTTTAAGGGCATTACCACAGAACATTAAAAGAGTGACTCTGTTGTCACCGAACTATCAATATTTCTTTAAATCTTATTGTTTGTATATCTGTTTGTGTGTGTGTTAATCATATTAAACCAATGAGCAGATTTAAATTATATATATATGCTGATACCCCAACATTACGCTACATTTCGTTTGAAAAAAAAAACAATCTTTCGGGGTGGCTCTTCATACAGGTAGCCGAAAATAAAGTATTCATCGACAAGTTTTTTCATTGACACCTTTTTTGTATCCTGAAAACCCAAGGAATATCAGTTGGTCGCTTAACAAACGCCATTTAGTCGCTAAACAAAATTCGTATTAAATATCATCGTTTATTTTAATATCGCCCCATAAAGCTTCACCCTGCTTGCGATCGCCTCGTTAATTCACTTAACACTAGAGCGTTGCTTAATTGTGAAAATCGCGATCGAGCTGGAATGACGAGCAAACAGGAAAATTAAACAGATTTTACATCGTTACGCGTCTCAGGGCACATAGCGGCCTGATTTTAGGCTCCACTGCACATAACGGGTTAGGGAAAATCGGGTATCAAAGCACATTTAAATATCGAGTTTTCATAGTCATTAGTTTTGCATATTTTAGCATTTAATTGGAATGATTTTATAGACTAAAACTAACGAAAATCTACTTTTATTGATATACCTTTACTTAATGATTGCATTTCGACCACAGATGGATCGTTAGTTTGCATAATATGTTAATAATGATTTGCACGTCTCTTATCTCAGGATGAGAGGCCTCAATGAAGCGATTTTTAAAATGTACACTACATTAGTAACTATTGTTAAATTAGCGAGGATTATGGTCTCAAAGTCAATCCGGTTAGGACTAAAACAATAATTTTCGGTAATAGACAACTGTAATCAAAAATTGACTACACAATTGCCCGATCTCGATAACATCTTTATTCCTTATAAGTCCAGTAATGGTGTGGTCTATGACCAAATATACATTATCCTGGGACGAACAAATAAAAAAGATCGAAGAAAAGAGTATCAGCAACGTTTCTACGCAAAATCGCATTTCTTTCTCAAAACACTCAAATTTTTCCATTTCGTTATCGCCGAAATGCTCATAATCTTCATTTTCTATACTATGTTCTGTTTGATCCAAAGACGCTAACATACCTCAAGGACAATTTCGTTTATTTAAGTTCCTGCAATTCTATTCCCTCGCTCTTTCAATCTCATGATTCTGTCCATTCTGTACAAGATTTCAAAATACGAGTTTAATTCCATGTTAAGTCTACATGAACGAGGAAGCCGTGCATTACGAATGTAACTGCTTCGGACGTTCCCGCACCGTTCAGTAATTTACTTGGTATGTTACATCTCGTTTTGCAGCTAAAACCTAGTTTTATCTAGCTCCCTTAGATAGTCTGTAATATTAATACATTTTTGCCAAAAAAACCGACTTCTCTACACTAAAAGTAAGAAGGTCATTAAAAAATAGAAAATAACTTTTATTTTATTTTTGAAATCTATCTATAAATAAATAAATAAATAAAAAGTCGGTGCCTCTACCTATTTTCAATGTAATAAGATTTTGCAGACTTTACACTTTACTTTTTCGAATCTAAAAATAATTTTCCAGATCGGTTAATAAATGGCGGAGATATACAGTAACATGCATATAAAAAGGATCGAATTGAGAATCTCCCCTTTTTTTGAAAGACGGTTAATTAAATTGAGAATAACGTACATAGCCTTGTGTTTATTGTTAACTGTCAATTTAACCTAAAAATTATTAAAGGTTGAATTCCTCGGCAACTCATCTTAAATTTATTGTTGTTCATTTGTCATGAAGTAAATTCACTTTGGGGATTGTTCGTTTTTAATTAAGGAGACGACCACTTTAATTACATAAATTATAAATAATTAAAACTCTATACTACTCTATCTATATCTACTACTCAGTACTCATGATAAAAAACTAAATATTTTTTTTGTGCGAACGCGCTTATCTCAAGAACTACTAGTAATTTCAAAAAAATATTTTTTTTATATCATAAATCGCTTTAGGCTATACATATAACACCACGGGAAATATACGCGGGTGAAACAGCGGGACACATCTTTTTTGCATTTAATATCTTTGTCAAATATTGTATAACTAGGCGTATATTGATTAAAACAAAAATTTGAAGCATAACTTGATTGAAAATTGCCACAAACTGAGTTATTCTACATATTGAGTTATTTTAACTAAGAGTTAATCGAAAATGTTTCAATGATCAATTCATCGTAGTGTTTTTGACAAAGTAACCTGCATGAAAAATTTCAAAGAAATACCACTGCGTGAAAAATCGATACTGATTATTGCATGATAAAAAGTTAAAATAAAGTTTATATAAAAAAATCGAATTATAAAAGTTATGTAACAAACCCTTCTTAAAATTAAAGAAATAGAATTATGATTTCATAAGGCACAGTATATTTTTTTCCCTGTTTTTGTGACAACCCAATTTTATTAAACAATCTAATGGACAAATATATCACAATTTCAAGAATAAAACTCCCACGAAGCTTGCTATTATAGTTTTCGAAAAAATGCAATCTGAATAAAAATACCGAAACTTCATAAAATTTATTTTTTTATTAATATTTATTACCCNNNNCGGCGGGTAGAAATTTAGAAAGGCAAATTAATTCCAGGCACTGTAATGGTTCGACACGACGCTATCAAAATAAACGTAGGTCCAAAACTCCAAAATTGTTGCCAGAAACTTTGACACTTTTATTTAATTATTCAATTTTTTTGTATTTATATTGTTTTACCTTTTCTATGTCTTTGTTTTTTTTTTTATAATATTCCATTGAAATGGAGAAGCAAACGTAAACCTATCAATCATTTGATATCTTATCTCCAAGTACTAAATGGCTACAATCATATGAGTGTAATTACCCAACTGTTTTATCGTGTAGCGTAAATGAGATTAGATAGTTTTAAAATGTTACTAATCTTTTACATGTATTGTGTTATTTCAATACTTAAATTATCGATTTACTTGTGACCCGTCGTAAATAATGTGCATGTTATATACATATGAACCTTTCTTTTGAAATTCATTATCTATTATGAAAACCCATCAAAATTTATTGTAGGTATGATTGTTTTATTTTATGTAGTGATAATAGTAGGTACTTAGAAATATATTTCTTTAAATATTCTATATTTATTTTTTAAAGTACAAAGCTTCGGTCCCACGATCCGCCAGGCCACATACTGAGTCTGAGTAGACCAGGGGACTGAATACTGATTCACAAATCAGATTCAGGTCGGAACGAAGACGTTTCTGTCGAAATTTGTATCAATCTTGTTCCGATATTTGATACTTTACGATCGTATTCGCATTTGTGAATAGGAGGCCTGTCGCGACCCGTATAGATAAATTCATCTATGACGACGCGCCCCAGCAATTTTTGAATTTTGAAGTTTGGAATATGATCGCAATACTTTGTCCCTGATTAGTCTATTTATTCGAGTGTGCATGTGCACAAGCGGATGCTTGCATACATACACTTCGTGGATGAATTTATCTATACTGAGTATTCTCACCACAGGCCTCATCAGATACGACGGATCCCACGGCCTGTCGATCTGGCGTAGCGAGGCCTGGCGAAAGCACTTTAAGCAAGCACTTAAAGCACCTAAGCTTTACACTTAAAAACAATATCAATCACATAATACATTCCTGGTCGGAAGATTTAAATTGCTAAACGGTCCAAGTAACACGCATGACCTAAATCAAATTATTCATTAAGGTTTCCCCTTCTTGCCGACTTCAATATTTAATGACATAATAGAGCAAGATTTAATTTATATCTCTAATTTGTTGGACCCTTCTCCGTGGTCTGTCTAAAGCTGATTATCAAACTTAGTTGCAAACAAATTAAATTATTACTAAAGATATAACTAAAGACCTCTGGACGCAAGGGACTTGAAGCGTTAATATTATTCAGCACTAGTTAAAGAAATTATATCTGGTTCGATTATTATCTATATCTATTCCCAATGAGTACCATTTCATTTATGTATTTTATAATTGTACATTTATGTACTATCTTTTTCAGTCATACAACTCAACTTTAATCTTTGGTGATGATTTATTTCTTTTAACGCGCTAATCTGAGAAACTACTGATCGGCCGTTTTCAAAAATCTTTTTGTGTTAGATATATCAATTATCGAGAGAGGCTATATATATGTTATATAACATTATGCTACAAAAGAAAAGACGCGTGCAACATCCATACAGATGAATTATAAAATATTGAAGACAAATTTTTATATTTGGACCTTAAAATTTTAAAAAGTAAGGGTATTTTTCCAAAAAAAATATTTAATACTCACGTCTTCAGGCCACACCAGCGTCAGAAACATCCCAAGAAAATTCTTAAGGAGCGATAATTATTTGCATAAAACGGCAAATTTACAAAATTTGTGTAATAATTCCATAAAATTTTTCATCCACAATGCAATTTCCAGTGTGAAAAATTTGGCACGCAATCATTTACTTGAGAGAAGTGTAAAGAAAATAAAAAGGAATATATTTTATTGTTCGCGAAAGTCCTTGTGATTAATGAGGGTGGAAATAAATATACGGCCGTAGGATTGTTAGCACAAGTAGGCTTATTTGGGAGATAAAAATAATCTTCGGCGGAATTAGCCGAGTGGGCGTTCGCGATACTTAATACAATAATGAGTCATGACTATCTTCAATCATTTTAATGGTAACCCCAGAAAAGATTGGCAATGAAAATAAAATATGGCTTCAAGAAAAAAAAACGAAATTGAAGTTAGGCCTATCCAAATGTTTAATAAGTATATATTCTATCTATTTAATAAGTTAGATATTTGTCTCTTTTTATATTGAATATATATTTTATTTATTAAATTACGGATTGTACTCTCTCTCTAATTATTATTGCAGGATCTTGCTACCCACAACACAGCGTATCGTAGTATGGGAGCAAGCGACTGCATGTATATGAAAATGAATGAATACGTGATCATATTTAGCTCTTTAACTTTAATAGGTAATAATATTGTTTCGAATTTTGGATCTTTACTAGCTGCTCCGTGTGGATTCCTTCACGTAGCAATATATTACTACCCTTACTTATATATAACATGAAAATACATTTTCAAATCGGAACAATACCCACCTGAGAATTTATTAAAATAAAAGCTGGGAATTAACCCGACGTTCGATGTTAAGTAACAGAATAAATAAACATTGATTCTATGAATGTAAAATTACTTACTATGAAAATTCCGTGAGACTGCACTCTATTTTCACCGCAACCGCATGCTGCATATTCATTAAAATTAATCAATTTTGCAAATGGCGTTTACACTAACTTACTTTGTTATAGTTTCTGGGTTTGTATTCTGTACATGTTATCTTTACAAACAACAACACCATTGATGAAACAGTTCAGAAAGATATTAATCTTCTTTTTATATTATGAAATATAAAATCTTCCACTGTTATTCCCAATATTCCTTTATATGTCTTATTCCACGTTTGCAATGTGGGAATGTACTTTAATATAATATGACGAGTATAGTATTATATTATCTGTGACGACGATAACTAATAGAGTTAAACCTAGTAGCTAGTAACTCTAGGTAAGTACTAAGTATGCAATTAACTCTTTGAGCGGTGTTACATGCGTCGAAACTTATATACTAATTCTAACGACGGCTTTGCTCGCATTAATTTTGGATATAATAATAATTAATAAACAGTATCCTATCACCTTATCCAGCTAATAATATAACTGTATACGAAATTTCATCAAAATCCATTCAATACTTGCGTTATGATTGTCACACAAACATCCAAACATTCATATTTATATTATTGGTAGGTTAAGTACGATATACCTATATTTGATTTGTGTATAGATCTGATTTGTATATATATTGATTGCGTCCCTATTATGATAGCAACTTATAACTGATTAATTTTGAGTTTTACTCCTACATGATGTTCCCTGAAGAATTACGATGGAGCGCGGAGGCGTTGCCGGTGGGCGTTTATGAAAACAAATTGTTTTACATTTTGCAATAAAAGTTGTTGTAGAGCAATAATGTTATTAAAGTGATCAAATCTTCTNNNATTTTAAATATTGATATCTTTGTTCATATTTATTTCATTCATTTTCCTCTCCGAGTTATTAAGGGCCATTGCATAACTTGAGTTTTCAATTCCTAAAGGATCTGGAAATAATTAAAATAAAGAGTTAAATATGCATAATATTTTATTAGTACCATGGTCAAATTTGTCTTGTTTATAATTTTCATAAATACCTTGATCAAATTAGTCCGCTGCTGCCCAAATTATTCAGCATGAAACAAGCAGGTATGATGGTCTTGATAAAATGATAGAAGCCTCGCATTATTGTATAAAAATTGCTTTGCTTCCAGACACGACGAATTTATTTATTTTTTGACGCCGGCGTATTCTGAATGCACCTTTTTTGCACACATACTTAAATCGAAAAAATCAGCAAGTAAATTATCGTAGCCCATTTTTATTGTTATTCAAATAAATAAAAAAAACACCAATTTCGACATACTCTTTCGTACGTCAAAGCGTCAAATATGATCAGCTGATTGATAAAACATCCGCCATATTGTCGATCAACGGGCTTAAAACAGGGTTGGACGTCTCTTAAATTTTGACATTATTTAACAGTTGCTTAATCACCTCTCTACGCTGAATTGGGTTTATAAGTGAAAAAAACCTTAAACAACACGTAATTGGGTATCTTAAAATTATTGAGAGACGTTTATAAGTAAGGCTGTAAGTTATGTCAAGGAATATTGCGCTATAATTTTAGATACTCCATTATTGGTACAGTATTTTAACTCCATTTTACACATTCAAAATGTCATTATTTTTAATTAGTAAAAGTAAAATAAGAGACGTTTTATTTCTTTTAAACTTTAATAGAAATTGATTTTTATTTCCTATAATAAAGTGTAAAAGATAGCAAGAAAGATACTTTGTATTTTATATTGCATTAGGGTTCCACAAGGACGCCTTAGATTTATAAATATTGGACCGTTTATTGCGTCATTAAAGCAACTTAATGCTCATTACTTTGAAACATTGCCCTTAAATTCAATATGCGTTTTTTCATCTGAAAATTTAATATTCAAGTGTATTTTAACAATTTACAAGCAGTCTTATAAGATAAAGTTTATGGATAAATGCCATTTTTAAAGAGTTCTTTTTTTTAAAGTTATTCCTATAAAAAAATATAATAAAAGTTCCAAATCAACTTTACCAAATGACGCACAAAAACATCGCCGAGATTTATCGATGATAATTATGTAGCGATTTTTTTTAAATAATCTAATGATTTTACTAAACTTACTGTTTAATATTAATAAGTAAGGAAGCAATATTCATATAACTTGGGTGTAGTATAGCGTGGGTGGATTCGCCTGGGGTGGGAGACGAATTTGCAATTCTACAATTGAAACAAGCGTTAAAACCAAAAATTTATTTAGAATAACAAAATCACATATATTAAATAGAATAGCTTACCTTTACAAATTTACTTACGTACACAAACGTGGCCGTATCGATTACGTAAAGGTCTCTTTAATAAATATGTAACTTTATGGTTATTGGTTTAGTTAAAGCGATCTTTGTCGGATAACTCTTGACCCGTACCAATATAAAATTTGGGGAACATGAACGTGACGTTTCATAACAAGATTTTCATTAAGGATCAGGAATTTCATATTGAAATTTCAGCTAACTTGCTGTTCGCTATAAATTATGTCTAACTGTTAAGACAGTTCGTTACTAATACGAAATTTGTTTTTGGAGGTCGATTACCTTCACGCTTTATATTTCGAATTTGTATATTATTCATTATTATTTCATATTACGCGTATATCTAATGTCATAACGTGACTAAGTATATAATATACATTCCTCATAAAAATTAACATCAAAACCAATTACCAAATCTTTGTTACGATAGTTTAAATTTATATAAGTTTATACGTTCACATTCTATAATATATATATGTATGTTTATATATAAGTTAATGTGTCTGAAATCTAATTAAACTTTGTATGTGGTATCTTTGTAGTGACAAACTATATTTACGAAAGAGGAAAGGATGAGTGAAACCTTTACGGACAAAACCTACTTAGAGAAAATTCAATACTAAGTTAGTCGAACTTCCGTGAATAGGATGGATAACTATGGATGGAAACTTTGTTTTATAAATTTCTTTGTTAGTCGCGATATCGAAGAAATTAGAAAATATAGGAAAAGCTTAAGTTGAGAAAATGTTATTGAACATGTTATGTATATTCTATTTGAAAGTGTCATTAATATTTTTATTTTGTTTACAAAATAATACGTAATAATCCTTCTAATGTTAGGTTAAGATCGGTATCTTCTAGTCTTTTACTACTGAAAACTTGTATTACGCTCCTCAGCAGCCAGGTCTACAGTTCCATGTCGGACAAGTTTTCAGTTTGCTTAAAAGCTCTGCGTAAAAGATGGTCCTATAGCTCTCGGAATATATCGCTGTCGTATTCAATTTTAAGAAATATATTGCTTTTCTACAAACTATTAATAAAAATCTATAATTAAACAATTCAAATTAAAATAATCCTATTATATCTGCCATTAAATAATTTTATATTTAGGTTTAATACGCGTGTTCCATTAAAAATGTTTACGGCTCATTAGTACCAAGTGTCGTAAAACGGTATTTTGCTTGCTTTTACTCCTCTTTTTAATAAAATTCAATGAAAAACGACGAAGGCGCTTTGAAATAAACGACGAAATCTAGAAAACAAATTAATTACACTAAAATTATTGCTCAAATGCAAAATTAACAAATTTAAACGTTCGTTAGGCTGACAATTTGTTCAAGCTGAAAGTGGAACGTGATTCCAATTAGTTGGGTTATAACGTTGAGTGATGTGGCTGACTCTCATTTACGGCCAAATTTGCAATCACAATGACCAATCATTTACTAAAGAACTTGATGATGTAAAAAACAAGGATATAAACATTCTTCAATATTCACTAATATGAAGAATATAAAAACATATGTACTTCCCCATATTGTCTGTAATTTTAATGTAAATGTATAAACATCCCGGTTCTTAGATGTGACCCCTATTCCATGTATAAGCTGGGCTAGATATTTAAAAACCTTATGATTAAAAAAAACTATTGTACAATTTTGTAACCGACATTAAGGACCACATCAAAATGTTATCATAAAGCAAATCGGAACATTTACATCCTCTTATGCGCAACGGCTATTGTATTCATGAAATACCATGCCAGTATGGCAATTCACAATAAACTCATATCGATTTACAGCTTTTTGAAGATAAAAAACACTTTCATGTTTGTATTTCTAATCTTTCCTGACACTTACCATTGTTGCTTGAGTTAAGTCACCTGGGTGCTTCTTTAAAAAATTAATAAAATGCCGAAAAAAAGATTTCTAGTACTTGTGATATTAGTGCTCTGTTAGTGTTTTTAGTATTTGTTGCTTTTCATATATTCAATAATATTTAATACTTGTTTTTATTCTTTTAGATCAGACACAACAAATTAAATCCAGAGAGTATTCAACAATGTATCAAGACGACGATATTAAAAATAATCAAGGGACGAAACAAACCATTCACACATTAAAAGGTCATTTTAATGAAGAAGCACATAGACTCATCCGATGTGGAACTAACGGAGAAATAAAAAACGAGACTGTGCACCCAACTTACGATAAGTCTCATATAATAATTGAAACTGTGAATCCTAATGACACAGATATTGCGGATATTGAAAAGAAAATTTTGTCCCAAATATTAAATGACTTTAACTACCCGGCGAGTCGATCGGACACACAACCAGATATTAGTATCAATAAAACAGATTCAAAAGACTATGTTCTAGATAAAACCCAAAAAAAGTTTGAGTTTGAATCTTTGCTGATTAAAAATCAAGATGCAGCAATGTTCAGATATGATGATGGCGACGATGATGATAATAAATATGAAACAAAACATAGCAAGAAAAATGACACCAGAAGAGTACTTGCTTATAATGCAAAAGTAGCACAAAGTCCACAAAATTATTTCAATCCTTTTGAAAACCCTCCGCCTAGATCTATTATTGTACCACCCTTGGGAAATCCTCCACCTACATCTAATAATCGACCAATCAGTTTACATACTAATACGCAGAATATAAATCCAAATAGTGTAAGCTACAACAATCCCAAACCAAACCCTATTAATAATAACGAGGACTTTAGTCAATTTCATGAAGACAAAGTTCATGAAGCGCATGAATTAACAACATCTAATAATGATAAAAGAAATGAGCACCAAAATATAAAATTAACGCAAAAAGTTGAGAATGCAGATGTAGATTTTAGTGATTCCAATCTAATTACTTCTGAGGATACAAGAAGTTTAACACATGATCCAACCAAAGGTTTTGGTATTTCAGAAATGAATAAATCAAAGTTGATGTTAATACAACACCCACGAGTTTGTTTTGCTTGTAGTAGTACCGTCAACCCTTCGTGTTGGTCGCCAGATAGAAAAACTCCAACAAAATATTGTCGTCAGGGACACGGTGCATGTTTGACAAAGATTTATCAAAAGAAAGGTAAATTTTCTATTTAGTACCAATTAGTTGAAATAGGCACAGGCGTAAAAATGTGACGTTTTATATCCGTTCACATACTTACAATAACTAAACAAAAAAAGTTAGAATTTACTCTCCTCACATTAATTAATTCCCTCTAATTGTGATATAGATTCTTTCAAGTAATGTTTACAAATTGTGAATAGGTTGAGTAATAATTAAATTATAGCTGTTGCTGTAAATAATACATATGCGGGTCGATAGAAAGGCTTATATTATTATTAATTGCAGGTTTCTCTTTCGTAATTCGGGACTGCGGTGACACGTGCTGGAATAACGGTTTAGCTGAATACGGCTTGAGCTACCGATCTTGTACAATTTGCAACGACGATTTATGCAACGGCGCTAACTCGGTTAAAATTTACGCAACTAATATAATAATCATGGTATTTATATCATTGTACTTCAAGATAAACCTATGATATGATAAATAATAAATTCTTAATATATAATCTTATTTTTGTATAATTACAATTTTAATTAATTTATATAACCTATTAAGGTGCTTTATTATAGTTTTTGTTTTTCATTGGTCTATACTCTATATCATATTTACTGAGGTAAAATAAAAAGTTATTTAATTATATTTAGAAGTTTAACAGTCTTCTTATTTATGTTTCTTAGGGGTTTTATTGCTCCAAGGAAACCCTTACAGGATCACATCACACTGCATTTTCGCATACATGTATTTCATAATATATATCTCAATGTAATCAAATGCTATAGATTATTGCCCGTTTACCTAGAATCATGAAATTTAGCAAGAGGAGTTTACGGGAATCAAAATCTAAAAACCTTTAATATACTGTCAAAAACGTCGAAAATCGTACACATTTGTTTTCGCAGGAGCCCTTAGATATTTTTCATAATCTCTGAAATACTTCAGCGATTCTTTTGTTTGTTCGGATGAATGAGATGTTGATTATTGATGTTGATGTGATATTGACCATAACATCAAACATGTTGCTAAATATGTCCAATTTCTACCTACTCTGCTCTGTTATTTCTGCATTATTTTTCTTTTTGGCATCTCACCAAACATTTCTTTATTCTTAACTTTTTATAGAGTCATTAATTATTATTAAATATGCTCCTAGATTGCTCCATAATACAAAACAAATAATTTAATATTCAATATGCAGATACCTAGTGCAGAATTTTACCAATATTGAAATAGAACCCAACAAGAGAAAGTGTTAAGCCTGTGTAAAGAAAAGCTTAGAAGAGGCTAAATTTTTTCTTTAAGCCCATTCTGTTAGTTCACACATCAGTTGCGCTCGCGCCGGTGTGGTGTTCATACGTTAGGAGGATCAGTTGTGTTACAAATGCAAGTCATGTTGAATCATCAAATTGTCTACAAAAATTGTGATACGCGAAAAATATATGTGAAACCAAGAAATATTTGTGAAAAATATGTATGAAAGTTAAAAGTGTTAATATATTTGGGAAATCAACAAGAAACAGAAGAGATGTAAGCAGGTATGCTTTTAGTAGAAAAAATAAACAATTTGCTTTACCGTCTATAAATAGTAATAGCTTGTACAAATATTCGTGATGTGTGGAACGTCGCGTTTGGCAGTCTGACCCGGAACCTAACTGACACTACTAAACATTTTGAGATATAAATAGAAGACTCGATAATAAATGCATGTGAACGACAACGTACTACTAATGACAAAAACAAAATACTTAGCATAATATTGAAGTATTTCGGATATTATTATTCTAAGACAAAAATGTTCGACTGTAGAAAATGTTGTGAAATTATAGATCCATTTAATATTTTATCTTACTCTTAACAAGCTTTATCATAACCCATTGTTTCATTTGATACTTGTAAAATAATAAATAATATGTGTATAAATTAATGTTTATTTATTTGTTTTTTAATAACAATATATTGTTTGGCTAGTCATTTTTATCACACTGTACAATCTTACGAAAAACCATGTTTTTAAAAATTACCTACGACTATTATACCTTTATATTGACACAAGAAGATAAATGTGCTATCAACAATCGATTATAAAAGATAAAAAACTGCAGCATGTGTATTTTATCTACTGTCTTACAAATTCACATGATAGATACTTACGCTTATCTCAATGACAAAAACTCACAATGAGCGAAATGTTCCCAACGCTATAATATACAATGACGACTAAACAACGATATTGCACATAAAGTTAAGTGGCGTCAACTAAGTACATGGTAGCCAGGAAAAGTTATATAAAGTTTAAAGTTATTTATGTTGTAAAATATATTTTTTCACATAATTATTAATTGACATTTATTTGCGTCAATATCCGTAATCGATACAATTGAAGCGTAGACAATGAATAAATATTGCTATATGCGAATTCACATGATTGTCAATGTTTAATGGTTTAAACATGGCTATTCATGGTAGACTTAGAACAGCGTTGCAACACGAGTCACGACCCATTTTCCTATTTACAAACAAATTATAAACACTTATATATTATAATATTTTTGTAGAAAGAAAATTATAGAGATTGATTATTTCCTGATCCAACTTTTTGAAAAAACTATTTTGCCCTACAACATGAGAGAACAGAGCATGGCAATGGCTCGTATGAGTGTTATACTATATTAAGTATAAACCCTCTTTTTTAATATGTTCGTCCCCTTTTATTCGGAAAATATCAAAATTAAAACTATTTTGAATACCAGGGTTGCCATCCTCATATGCCAATTATTTATATTTGTTTCAGGACAAAAAATGAAATTCGTCGAATTGTGGCCGTATACCCCACCGAGTTGGGATGTATAAACTTTATGTCATACTAGTTGAGTTCCGCGGTTTGTCCCATGTATGTCTCCCGTTCCCGTAAAATTTTCAGGTTAAAAACTATCCTATGTCCTTCCTCGAGTTTCAAAGAATCTCTGTACAAAGTTTCATCCAAATCGGTCCAGTACTTTCGAAGCCTTCCTATATTCAATTCAAACAATCAAACAAAACTTTCCTCTTTATAATATTCGTATAGATTAGCACAGATAATCATATATGCTTTTCTCAAAACGACGGAATATGTAAGAAAGAATGGATAAAGTCCGTAGATATGTGAAAGTCCCCGATAAGGAAGGCACTGTTATGAAGTATCAAGTAGGTATTAAGCTTAAAATGCAAGGTATAAATAGTATATTCTAACTGTTTACATTATAGTTTCAGGTTCTTTTTTTAAATGTCCAATAAGGATAGGATAGAAGGTTATACAGTGTTATTTATATACAGTGCAACGCTTGAAATCAGTCATATTCCTCATAGTTCGTTGTCAGTACTTGAGTCCGAAAATGTCCCCGCGTAAAATACGGATAAAAATACACGAGGTCGGTACTATGTTAAAAAAAGAAAGATAAAGACTGAAAGAGTGAGTAGTAAAGTATAATATTATCTGTGTATTGTGTTATGATAATTCATTCATTACTGTCTTATTACCTACTCATCCATTCAAAGTATTTTTGAACGTTCGAGTTGGCGCCTGTTCAATGGTTCATCCGAGAGTTCTTTTTACCCATGCAATAAGCTTAAAGCCCCCTCTACACATCAGGAGACGCATCGCGGACGTCGTTCGCCGATGTCCCGGACGTGACGACGGGTGTCGGTATTTCTACGTAGACCATAGTAGGTAATTCACGTCTGCCAATAAATCCTTTATCCATCGACAGATGGCGTTCGCGTATGCATCTACCGATGTGTAGAGGAGGCTTTGAGACATAATACCCATAGTTTCATCACCTTGCTTAGACACCAAAAATCTCTAAAATCGATTCCGACTTTGAAGAAAAAGTTTGAAGCAATGATATCATAGAATCTTCAAAAACTATTAATACTTACTTACATTTTACTTTCTTCATCAATAAATTATCTTATAGTAAGATTATTTATTCGAATGTACTTACCTAAGTATACGAGTAGGTATTTAGTGCATAATTGAATATTGTTGGATATGCCGTTTAAATAAATAAGTACCTATTGTGGAGGATGGTATTATTCCTCCCACGAAAAGTGATGATATTCGACCAGTCAGAACCAAAAAACTGGCCGGCCGTAAGGCCCTGAAGATAGTAAAAAAGTTCAACAACGCGATTTAGGAATAGTGACGTCACGTGACGCCACACTATAATAATGTTAAATTCCATATAAAAATACCTAAATAGGAAATAATAAAGTGATGGATTTAAAAATATGTTCGTTAATTCATTTTTATTTGTAAAAATTCAAGAGCTATCACGAAACGTCTGCGGAAAAATATAAAAAGGGGTAATGTGTCTTATCTTGGTAGGAATTGTATTTAATATTATACTTAGTTAAATACATTTTATTGATTGAAAGAAAAAGCCTAATTAATTGATTCGAATTTTATAGCTCTCTTCTAATCCGAGAATTGATTAATTGATGTAAGCCGGAAATGAATACACAGTCAAAAAAAAGTAAGAGGACACACAAGTTAGATGTGTAACAACCAAAAATAATGAAGGTCAATGATGGAAAACCGCTTTTGAAATCAATATAATACAGAAAGAGACCCTAAAATCTATTATAATACCATCTACCGGTTCCCAGAGTAAATTATTTACCTACTTACATTATATTTAGGTACATAGTACAAAACAATGTTAACACCTTTATGTTTTATCATGCTCATGCATTATAAGCTACAAGGAACGATTGATGAGTCATAATCATAATGCAAAATTATTAAATGTTAATTTATACCTAATAAATGATTTTTAATGGGTTGCCTGAATATTATACGTTATTATTTTTAAGGGATAACTATGAACTACGAAATAGAGATAACAGACTATAATATTGTTAATATTTAATGCTTGTTTAATTGATTTATTAAACTTGGCACAAACAACAAAAAAATCACCTTGGTACACCCAAATAAAAATATAAATTGATCATGCGATTTTTATATTTTCAAATTTGAAATTAATGCGATTAGCGATAGTGATAGTTCATTCGCTAACGCAATCGAATATCTAAAATTTTTTTTAATCAATAACCATAGATACAAGTCCTTTAGTCTCAATGTTAAAGTACTAAACCTTTATTCTAAACATTTTATCGTAGCATTTTATGTAGACTTGTATTTACACCTACTATAATATTTCAAAGAAAGTTATAAACATATTAAAAATATTAAACGACAAATTTTTAATGTTGGCAACAAAGAAAGCAATTACCTACGATTTTATTCTGCAGCCCGCGCCCTTCGCGTTCCTCACTTCACAGTCGTGCGTAGGTCGCTCCGTTTGTGATACGTCTTGTCGTTTGATTGTAGCGTTGGTTCGGGACGGTTGTCACTGGTTGTAATTTATATCATAGTTTAAGAGAAAATTCGCAGATTATAACTCTCATATCGAGTTTATAAACAACACAAAAAGTAAGCATTTAATTTTCATACTTATTACCTACATAAAACATTTCCATTGTAAGTAGTTTTCCTTATAAATTAAATATATTTTTTACATCGAAAATAACCTCTTTATATTTTAAAATATAAAATGACAGCAGATAACTATGCGTCTTAGATATAGTTTTTCTTCGCGATTTGATTACTCGTGTTTTTAATGGTATTTTATTTTATAGGGTTATTTCACATGCTTACGTAATAATGTGCTCGTGACAAAGCTTAGTTCAGATTTGCCTGTGACATTGATCTCCACGTTAATCTGACCCACATTGGTGTAAAACTTACTCTAATTTAAAATTGGCTGATAATCTATTTAGACTACATCGTTTCAATGGCACGAATCTAACATTGCTTGCTTTCGTCATTGACCTTAGTGTTATGTAATATAAGTCTAGAAATAATGATTCAAGTACACGCATTGTACTAGGCGATTATGAAGTTTAACTAATTTATCACTTAGATAAGATTTAAATGGTATGAATTGAAGATAGATTATAATATTTTCCCTTGATACATTAAAAAAATTTTATGTCTCACCCAATACGTTTTTTCATATTTATACTTGTATTTTACAGCAAAACAATGGGTGTACCTGCTGGAAATGCTGAAAATGGAAAGAAAATCTTTGTACAAAGATGCGCACAATGCCACACTGTAAGTTTTTAATATTATGCTACATCTTTTGAGTCTGTGTTATTAATAAATTATCCTTTGCAGTATTTTCTTAGGCAAGTTTTGGATATAATTCCGTTCTTTATGATATACCTATTTATTTACATATTATTTCATCATTCATGACATTTAAAAAACATAGTATTTAATTTTGTCAAACAATAGTTGCATATTACTTCATAGTTTCAATTATTACATCATACTGGAAAACTATAAGGAAAATCCACCAAATGTTTCAGTGAACATAGTTTACTTAGTTCTATTATTAAAAATTAATAAATTATGTTAAACAGGTTGAGGCTGGCGGCAAACATAAAGTAGGACCCAATCTCCACGGTTTCTTTGGACGTAAAACAGGACAGGCCCCTGGATTCTCATACTCAGATGCCAACAAGGCTAAAGGTAATGGAAAAGTCAATTTTTTTATGTTAAACATTTTAAAATGCTCAACTCCTTTACATCGAAGAAATAATTTTTCTTTCTTGTATCTGAGATAAACATGCAAGTGGTTTCAACTTTCAAGTTAATAAAGTAATTAATATCAAAGAGTAATTGGGTCAATTATGTAAAATGTCATAACCTTTTTATATTTTTTCTTAATTTATTTATTTATATATTGTACATATTGTTAATTAATGTGGTTGTTTCATGATAAAAAGGCACCCTGCATATAATTATTAGTAGAAAAAATATGACTGTATACTTTACACTCTGTATGTCTTTGTAAAGGATAAATGTTAACAAAAGTAGATGGCCACAGGGTCATTAAATACAACTTTACAATGCATGCAAACTAGTATATGTACTGGTTGCACTCAGAGGTTTATAAATTAGGCTTGTTTTGTTTTTTCTCTATTAAAAAATCATGGGAAATTACATGGTGAGATAACAACCATCATCATCTTTATAATGTGATTCATCAGTATTGAAACATTTCCTCATATCAGTGATAATGGCATGTTAAAAAGATTGATATGTTTACACACTTACATAACACATTCACTAGGCCCTTATCATATCTTTACTTTATGAAATAAGATATTATGATACCCTTGACATTTGCAAGGTTTGTGATTTTAAATCAGCACATTCAGAATGAGGTGATTGAAGAATAAATACTATTTATTAAAATTTACAGGCATCACCTGGGGTGAGGATACTCTTTTTGAATACCTGGAAAACCCTAAGAAGTACATCCCTGGAACTAAGATGGTGTTTGCTGGTTTAAAGAAGGCCAATGAACGTGCGGACCTTATTGCATACCTCAAGGACGCCACTAAGTAACTGTGATGAACCTAGGAAAAATCATAGAAATAGAATGTTCAGTTACTGTTGGAGCTCTTCTTATTTCTTAGCAAAATCAGTATCCTTATTGAATAATTATGTATTTATTGTACATTCATTATTTATGTGACACAATAGTATAAAAGGTTTGTCTTTGTGATCATAGGTATAGCAAAGGATGGGTTTGGTGGGCCAGGCCTATCCTGATTTATTTAGCCCACCATAGAATCTCATTGACAGACATAAGCAATAAAATTATCTATTGATAGTTATTATAGCTGTCTAGTGAACAGGACCTTGCTCATTAGAAGACATTTGCTATACCTATTATTATTTTTGCGACAAATGTGTGGATGTACAACCATGTGTGTAAAAATGTTTGACAGCAATTTCTGTGTATGGTAACTATGTTGTGAATGTTTTTGATGTTATTAAATTATTAATAGATATCATTCATAGCATTTTATTTGTACCTTCAGGATCTATTTAATAGATTCCATTGTGTTACCAACTATTAGTTAAAATTAAATTAATGATTATTAATAAACCATTTTTAACTTTAGTTTTCTTTTTCTTTATTACCATATTTTATTTTATAATTTTATAAGACTAATGTAGAGATAAAAACTTGAATTTATAGACACATGTATGTTTTAAATATTTTGAAATGTAATTTATAAATTACATTTCTTTCTTATTGTTGTCTTAAATTTAACAGGATGGTATTTCTTTCGAATATCTTAAAAGTTTGAAATATACAAATTTCTGCAAAGGCAATAAGCAATCCCAATCAGTCATCAACTCTTCAATGGAGCAAAACAATTCCAATATACATGAACTGATAACTTCAACATTAACACGATTATGAATTGCTCCTACAACAAAATGTGTTTTATAAACCTATACATATAAAATAAAGACGGGTTTGTTACAACACTTATAACTTGAGACCTGGTAAACCAATTCAGCAGAAAATTCGTAGGGTATGTCCCTACCTGTAGGGCTACTCTGATAACCAATATCCAACTATTGGAATTGGATTTACGCCATTTCGCACTCCCGTTTTCAATGTCAATTTCACACTAGCGCCAAAAAATGCGATTATTGAGTGAACTAAACACTTTTGGTTTGAGATTGCCTAAATCCGTTAAATTGCCAATTTCGAGCCGTTTTGCTACTCCCGTTCGGTATTTGACAGTTAAAATTGTGTTTTTGCGATTGCCTTAACACAATAACTAAAGTGTTACTTTTTTGGTATTGCCTTGCGATTTTATTAGCGAAAACTTTGAAAAGAATGCAAGTTTTGCACTTAAGTTTATAGTTTTGAGGAGAAAACATAACGTGGACCATAATTATACAAGGAATAATTGGTGAATCGCGTGATATATGGTGACGAGGTATTAGGAGCTATCGTGTCTTCAAGAAGTTATTTTACGAGATTTATGCGAAGTCAAGGAACATAAAACGAATGCCTAAGAAGTTGGATGCATTAACAATTAAATTAAAGCCTAAAGGTAAATAAATATTATAATATATAATGTTTATTCGATGTTTTCACCCACCAAATATGTCGCTATTCCACCCAGCTATGCCTACACTAACTACTCAAATATCATGGTGTGATTAGAAACAAAAAAGAAACACTTCCATTTACTTGTCATCGATCCTATAAGTCTACGCATATTAGATTATGTACTGACTAACAACAAAGCCACAGGAACGGGACTCAATCATCCATCTGTCTCTAACAAATGGATAAGATTTCCCCAGACTTGTATAAAATACTAATAAATGTGAAAATCATTAACATACTAGTTGCTCACAGCATATTATGTTGGTATCTTAGCCTTATATATTATAATTTTGTTTTAGATTTGAGGAGAATTTTAATATACCGGCTGTTTTAGGATGTATAGATGTCAAAACACAGCTACAGTACAACAAAAGGAAAATTAGGAACAATTTAATAAGAGAAATCATTTTCATACTAGGAAAGTTTTGATTGTAAGTATTGTTTAACAATTTAAATGTGGTCAAATTACTTGTATGAATTTTTACAAATGTATATATGTGCATATTTATTAATTAAATATATGCAAATTTGTTTATCAGATATGCAATGCAGACTTACTGCTATTGGACTCTTCCACCGAACGAGCTTCACAGAATAGTTTTATTTGGAACCCTTTTGAAAGATATTTGATTGACCTAATTAGCTATGGGAAAATGTTTGTTGTGGCATATTTATTAGGTAAGGAATATCTATTTTTAAACATCTTCTCCTTGCTTGCTGTGTCAGTCGACTTGAGTCTTGCATGTTGACTTAATACATATTCTATATACATATATGTCCTTACTATCCATATCCTTACTAATATTATAAATGTAATAGTAACTCTCTCTCTACTAGTCTCTTTTTCATGCTCAAATCACCGAACCGATTTGTATTAAATCTTGTTCAAACATAGTTCAAACTCCGAGAAGAATCTTCCTTTCAGAAGTAAAGTAACATGATCTAAATGACAATGTTGTCCCTTTTATTTATTAAATTGTTTTGTGTTGTTGTATTATACTATAACTTTGTTTCAGGCTAGTGATTCTGACCACTAATATTCAAGGAATAACAGGATGTCAAGAGTATGGTCATATTGAATTGAATAATTGTAAAACTTTGAAATGAATACCAATAAAATGTATATGTAAAAATAATAAGATTTAAAAAGCAACAATCAGTATTCTTCTTGGTAAAAACAATCTTCTCAATTGTTTTTAAAAAATGAAAATAAAATATATATTTAACCAACTGGAAAGAGTTTTAATTACATATAAGCACCATGTTATGATTAGATTATTTATCATATTACTATAATTTAGAATTCTTTAATTGTAGCACATTGATTCATACAAAATATACATTTAAATACAGGCACTAAAGACAAAACACACTTGATATTTTTCACCAAACAATATAATTTTTAAATTCTTACATCATAATATACATTATCAAAATTGCTGCATAAATTTCACTTAGTTAATTAGAACAAACATAATTAAGATATTTTAACATTTATTTTAAGCCTGAAGTACCCCACTGCAGGGAAAAGGTCTCTCTTCCTCCCTTACAAATTATAATCTATACAAAATATAGTCCACACCCAAAATAGATTTTCTTTTTGTGTTTGTTTCTTGGGCCTCTCACATTGTCCCACTGAGTGGTGACTCACTCTTCGGATAGAAGGCATTTTAACATTAATCCTTTCTTAAGACAATATATTATTTCGAATTTCAATTATGCACGTAGATTTGTATGTGATCTAGTTATGCTATATGTACATTTCGGACTTCCTGGATAAAAGACTATCCTTTGTCCGTCTCATGGTTCTATGCTACTTCCCCATTAATTTCCAGCCAAATGTGTTCATCCGTTCTTGAGTTATAATTATCCAACCTAACTTTCTTATGTTTACTAGAAAAGAATAATAACCAAAAATCTTTGTACTGCTTTCTTTACATGTATTTAATAAAATAATTATAAAATAATTATTGTTATTAAAGAATTTTAACATGAATCCAATCTAAAACAATATATTTCGAACTTGGTTGTTCTGTTTACAAAGTTTAAAATAAAAACGTAAAATATGACAGCTTTATTTTTTTATTCGCGTAATGGTATATACAAACACTCTTCAATGTGAAATTTTTTACACTTTTTCTAATGTTTAATTAAATTAAAGCAAAATAAATGTTAAGGTGATTCAAGGTTGTTGTTTCTTTAATATAATTCGCGTATAAATGTAGTAATTATTGAATTAATGAGACATTTCATCCTTATAATCGTTTTATCGGTTATTTATCGGTGTTATGTAACGGAATGGAACGGCCCTCAGACGATTTGACATTAGCGCAATAACGCCGTCGTTATTGGAGGTGTCAATATTGTTTCCAATAACGACGACATTGGTTATGAGAGTACCAAATAATTTACTATCGGATTGGGATCGACTAAATCCCAATTCCAATCGTAATTATCAGAGTAGCCCTACTGCTTAGGACCAGGAGAAACACAAAGGATACTTTTAATCCCGAAAATCTCACGGGAATGGGCTATATGCGCGAGTGAAACCACGGGGCACAGCTAGTTATGTATATTTTTCAATATCAAGATAAATTAAAATAGAATGACTGAATGAGGCAACACATTGGTTGATGGTTGAGTTTGGAACAAATCTTGAATACTTCACCGTCATATTAGACGATTGTCAATAAGTACTACCGGCAACCGTTTTTTTGCCCAACACTTGGCGCCACTGGCGAGTGAGGTGAATAAGAAAATCCTTTCTTGGTCCCCTGACTACTCTACACATCATCAGATGCATCCGCCGACGTCATCTACAGATATCGTTCGCAGATATGAAGACGGGGTTACAATAAAATTAATATTTATCAGCAAATGTAATTGCCCAACTATTTCTGTAATGTAAAAGTTTTGTATAATATTTAATTTAAATAATAATGTGCTGTACACATTTAATTTAAACATGGTGCCAGTACATCAACTACGCTCCGAATTAATCAAGCCTTTACATGCATTGGCACATTCGTAGAATATAGGGCAAAATTATGAGAATGAAAAGTTGCGACTGAAAGCCTGTATCCATGCTTATGAATAAATTTAAAAAAAAATGTTTGACATTTACTGTCATGGATTCTAAAAGATGTCAATTTCTGTCTGAAAGCACCTTTGACAGTGAATTTTGCAGCAAAATAAGATTCGCAAAAATTCGTGCTGTCGTTGTAAATGAAATTAATGAATAAAGACATATAACATGAACATAAGACTCGCATGTGTAACGTGACAGAGTGTTATAATTAATCTAAGCATATTTCACTGGAGAAATTAATAAAATGTTTGCGTGAGTGAAAACTGATATAACGTGCTGCAAGAATAATATAAATGCCCATCTGCACAAACTGGTGAGTGTTAAATGAGCTTTTTTAAATTGTTTCTAATGTTTTTATGTGCGAAACTTGTGTATGTTTTGTTTTATGTTTACCGTCGTTTTGTTACTTACCAGATGATATCAAGATAAATTCAATTCATAACCAAAACAGAGTTAAGGGGTGACTTTTCACGTTAAAATGGCAAAAGCGTACGTGGTTTTGAGTTTTCATGAAACTTTGTTGCACCAATCCGATGTTGAACTCTTGAATGGACCACACTGGCTTAATGATACAATAATATCATTTTATTTTGAATACTTAGAAAAAGTTATATTTAGTGATGCAAATGATATACTTTTTGTGTCACCTGAAGTTACTCAATGTATAAAGATGGTGACAACGGAAGAAATAAAAATATTTTTGGAGCCTCTGAATATTGCGGCAAAAAAGTTTGTGTTTTTTGCTTTGAATGATAACAGCTCACCGGATACAGCGGGTGGATCTCACTGGAGTTTATTAGTCTATTCTAAAATGGAGAATTGCTTTTTTCACCTTGACTCATCGTCAGGCAGCAACCATAATGTGGCTTGGGATTTTGCTAGTCATTTAATGACCTATCTTTCTAGAGCAGGTAGGATATTTAATATATCTTATTCATATAAAAGTGAATTAATTATATTTTAATAAATATTTTTAGTTGTAAATACATTTAATAGAAAGTGATATTTATTTTCAGATTTAATTAATTTTGTGGATAAGGAATGTATTCAGCAAAGCAATGGATATGATTGTGGAATTCATGTCATTTGTAATACTGAAAGATTAGCAGATTTTGCTCGATCTCACAGAGAAGTTAATTCATGTGATATGATGTTCCGGATAAATCCCAGTGCAAAAAGGAAAGAGATCCTTGCAATTATTCAAAATCTTGCAAGCTCAAGATAAATGTTTCTCTTGAAAGTTTTTTTGTTGATGTTGTAATATTGTATTTTAGTTTGTTATTGTTAATAAAGTTGCTTTAAAATGTTGTAGTTCTTCAGTTGTGTTTTTAAATATTACTCTAATTATGTTTAAAATTAAAGATTATAATTGAAAAAAGTATGTGTTTAATAATGTTACATTAAAATTGTTGTATTTTTTTAAACAGATGATTGTTTTAAAAGTTTTTATTTCTATCCTTTGCCACAATTATTTTGTACTCGTGGGAATTGAAGCCACACTTTTGGCACTTTCAGCACAGTAATATGTACTACAATTGGGTTATGACTTTTTTTCAAAATTTTTAAGGTGGAACAGAATTGAAAATGGAAAGGAAAACTGCAGACATAAATAATAAAAAATATATTTGTTATATTTAAATATCAAACAGATAAAAGCCACAATAGTTACTACAATTCTGTATTTTGCTGGCAATTATACCTTTGAGTTAAGATTCCTTGCAGCTGAGGGTTGTTAAAAATAATGTTGCCTAAGTCTTCAAGCATGTCTTCATTTGGCAAGACCAATGTGTACTTTTAAAATTTATTTTTATATCAATAATACTGTTAATTAATTATTTATCATTACTTTGTGGCTCAATCCAACCACCAAAGGCTTTATCAAGTTCTTCAGCAACGGCTAGACACAGTCTATCATTATTATGATTTGCAATAACCTGGAGACCAATAGGAAGGCCTTCCCTGCTTAACCCTAAAGGAATACTGGTAGCTGGAAGTCCAAGACAATTTATGATTGCAGTATATGCAAAATTCATTGACCTAAATACTGGTTCATTATGGTACAAAGCTGGGGTTGGATGTGTGGGATACAAAAACACTCCATCATCACCAAGCATATTTTTAAATATGCTTTCTAACTCATCCCGAAGCTGAACATATGCTTTATATTTTTCATCCTCGAATTGTATACCTCGGAAATCAAATAAGGCAGTGAATAATGCAATTAAAGTGTTTTCTGAGCATCCGATGATGTTCTTTAGTATTTCCTTTATGATAGATAGAGTCCCATAATCTTTCATGAGGTAAGACCCAAAACATATTTTGCTCTTCATGTTTGAGAACCAAATTGCTAAAGATTTTTTAAGCAATGGTATGCTTTTCTCTTCAGCGACAATTTTGTGCTTAAAATTAAAATACTCTACAACTTTTAACATAGCTGTTTCGATATCTGGGTCGACCGGGTCTGTGAGAGGAGCATTATTATTGATTTGGTAGAAAACCTTTATTTTTCCAATGTTAACTGGTTCATTCAAGTTTAGTTTCTTACTATTTTCGGCGGATAAAATCTCGAGAATCGGTTTCAAATCTACTGCATGTCTTGTCATTGGGCCAGTTCCTGTAATTAAATTTCAATATTAATTATTATTAAATTCTCAACAAGAGATTCTTATAAAAGTGTAAGTTATCGCCAAAGAATAGGTAAATGTTCAAATACTATTTTCAATACTTTAATGTTTTATTTTAGTTAATGCTTACCTAAGAAAGAATTTACAAAATCTGTCTTCGGTATTGGGAATTGTCCTAAGTTTGATACTATATTGCGAGAAGGCTTGTGTCCAAATATTCCATTAAAGAATGCTGGCATACGAATCGATCCTCCTATATCAGAACCTGCAATTAAAAATTTGTAGATTAGCCCGAAAATATACATGGGTCTCTCGCGAGGCAAAGGTTAAAAAACGACGAAGGAATGAAAAAAATCGGTTAAAACTCAGCGTCTACAGGTTATTCTATTGTTACGCATCGGATTCATTTTTTGTGCAGAAAATGCATACGATGCCGATATGTCCACGCTTAGCCTAACATGAAAATTTGTATACCAATTATTGCAACGTTCTCATTACCGCTAATAAATTTATTAAAGTCTCTTTTATTGTAAAAAATATATATACTTGCTCACCAATAAACGATTTACATATTCGGATTTTTTATTAACATTTAACATAACTGAACTAGTGTGAAATAAATCACTGATGCCAAAGATATTTGTTCATAACCTTCATATTTTTTATTCATCTAGACAATTAAACAATAGAAAATCTACATACCAAATCCGTTATTGGAACATTAAATAGGTACCTATTTTGAGGTAAATATTTAAATTGTTTTCGGTAATAAACCGGCTATAGATATTACAGCTTGTATACAAATTCCATTTGTGGTGACTTTACTTGTATGAGGTGTTAAAATTTATTGGCACGTGACGTGAGCTGACGCGCCACCTCATGGCATGGGCAACACTTTAACGTTTTTAAAGTATACATATTTGTTTATAATCGCGGTAAAACTGTTTATATATTAGCGATTGAGCTAGCGTGTCTTACCGTTGCCGTCCTTATACCCAGTATTATGGTCATCCTTTGTGGAAGAATAACAGCTCTCTTTTATTGGAGCCTTAAATCCGCTTAGGTTTGGAAAAATTATAATACGAGTGATTCCAAATGTTATCCGGGGGTATTTTGCGGGATTTGGAATTTGAATATTACGATGGGATAGAGGAAATGCGAGGAATCCGGCTTCGGTAGAACAAATTATAACATACTATTGTATAAAATTAATTTCAATATTGTATGTTAGGTACATAATTTAAACTGTGCATCGTTTTCATTACGACTATTTATAGTATTATTTGGTTTGGGTCTGACCTTCAAAAAAATCACTCATTAAGATAAAAATAAAAAACGGAACAGTTTTACCTGTGAAAAAACTTGACTATACAAAAAATATTATGTTAAACAAGACTTATCTTTTTGTAATGACGATTACTTATAATTAACTATGGTAGTTACATTAAAAATGAAAAATATTTCATTAAATGATATACTTATTACAAACTTTCGTTTGATTTTATAATGCGGCATGTAAGCTGTCACTCTTTTTAACTGAGTCACAGTGATTCAGCTTTTAAATTGTAGGTACTTGCTTACGGATTTACTCAAACCTACTTGAAATCATTGGCGAAATGTTTGCCTTTGTATACTGATAGGTTTCAATCAAGATACAAATTACAAAATAACCTTGAATGCAATTTACACTTTTCTAATTTATCAATCACGTATATTATACCAATAATAATTGAACGATATTTTGTACATAATACCGTTGAAATAGAACACAAACAGTATAGTTGCACACGGTTTGTATGTTCTTATCTCATTAGTAAAAGAATTGTCTCACCTATCCCAAAAATGCTACCGGCAGCGGCTTGCATGGCTCCCTCTCCACCTGATGATCCGCCTACGATACGAGTCGTATCATATGGATTATTCGTTCTCCCATATATGTGGTTGTGGGTTTCCCACCTAGAAATAGAGATTTATTATTTATCTCTTGGTTTATTTATAGTTATACCATTTTATGAATCTTGAGACTAATTAGACAACATTCAGTTGTATGACGATCTTCAAACCTTCTTTTGATTTATAAATGTCCAAATTTATACCTATTTATGTTTAAAAAGTGAAAGTTGTTAAAATTTTGCTCAGTCGTAATATAGAAAGTTTCTAAATTAGAACAGACGAACATTTACAAAGTTTTATTATAAATTATTATATTCAGTACAAACAAATTCAAATTAGAATAAGTATATAAGAATCTTGTAAAATAGGCCAATATGTTATATAGGGTAGGTAAACTGTTAATGCATTCTGATCGGTTTGCTTATTTCATATGAACAAAGAGAAGTAAATAAATACCCACATATTGTAAATACTGCATAATGTACTTATTGTTTCTCTTATGACTATTTATTGTAGCTACGAGGTTAACGCTTAATATAGACGCGCATATGTTTATAGTAGTTTTTCCTTAGAATAGCTTTATTACCCTTTTCATAGGCCGGTTTTATTTTGTATTTTCCCTAGCCTGTGTTATTTTAGCATGAAATAAATAATTAAATAACATTATGTAACTAACTAACATAGAAACAACATAGAATGACATCGTCCATAAAGAATCACAAATATGTTTGTTGTAGATGTGTCATCTTTGTCAGCGGACTTAATAATTGTTTATATAATATAAAGAAAAGATAGAAAATTTTAAACACCCTGAAAAAGGCGTTATTCTTTCTAGTGTTCCTTATAAAACTAAAGATTATACTGTGTCGTCCCAGATATAGGTATAGGTGCAGGTACATCTACAACTATATACAATGCTTACCACATGCACACTTCAGGCACGTTCGTGGTACCGATAATGATGGCTCCTTTGTCTCGCAATAGCTTGATGACGTCGGCGTCTTCTTCAGCAACTAAATCCCGCCGAGATACAATACCAGACGTTTGCCGGAGACCTGAAAAATTTAATGACAAAATTTTAACATTGTATTTAGATTTTAACTACGCCTATAATTTTTACAATGAATGTGTAATCGTGCAATTATAAATATCAATATATAGTTTAGAAACCTAGTTACATAAACTAAGGTAATTTAAAGGAAAAAGCATAGAAAATGTTTTTGATAATTGTCAAGGCAATTTTTGAGTCTGCTTCTTGGTGTACGGCCAACACTTAAATCAGTTGATAAATCTGCCAAAACCATTATTACTCTGTGTTTAACTTTATGATAAAAGATAATCTCTGTGTTATACATAGAAGCTGCCTATAACAACAGTAACCACTGTCAATGTCGCGGTAATAAATACGGTCAACACTTTATCTTCTATTTCTTTAAACAATGCAAACAACCGTTTGCACTTATCAGATTTAATTACACTCCTTATGTTATGCAATGAGAGAACTATAATCTATACAGTTTTATTTTATTTTTATGAACGAATAGAAAGTGTAATAAATGTGCTTGACGTCACAAAGTCAATGCGTCTATAGTTCTAGACATATTGTAGTGGTTTTATCATTTTATGAATACACTAACTAACTATCCATATTGAATAGAAATGCCTTTAAACTTTTTCTTTGCATTATTATTTAACCCGACGTTTCAAACACTACGGTGTAGTCGTGGTGTTTTATTAAATATGGAAAATAATTTTATTAAAATAAACACGAGAAATATTACTCTACACACACACACATATATATTATTAAAAAAAACTTTCTACGAAGCCAATGCTACCCACAACAAGTTAGGAGATGCCATAACTAGTTTTGGATGATCATTAACATTCTCAAAATTAATTTTTGTCAGTTAGTAACCTAGGTTTCATTGAGATGATCATCATTTATTATATTATCTTTATTTGGTAAGTTTGCTTTAATCTGTCTTATAATAAAAAAAATAATATTTATTATAGTACAAAATTATTCTTAAAATTCTGGACTATTCATTTTGATACAAATCATAGCAGCTTCACTTTTTTGGGAGTATCTATTCATTAGATTAAACAATTCTATTCTCCTTTTTATAAGTTTAATTGTCTATCTAGCAGTATGATCTAGAATCTAGATTGTAGACCTTGTTTGGGTTTTTTATTTTAAAAAAGTACTCATACAACTGCTTCTTTGTACTTGTTAATTATGAAGTGACTGTTAGCTATTACTGAACTGATATTATCATCTTACCTTTAACCCCGATACAGTCTTTACATGTAAAAGGTACGCCAAGGAAAGGCTTTTCACGTAACAGTTCCTCTGTGGTCTTAGTTCCGCTACTTATAAGTGCATCGGCCGCCCTCGCTTCTCTGTAAGCCAGTTCGAATCGATTCTCTATGAAACAATTCATAGGTGAGTTTATGTCATTGATCCTTCTTATGCATTCTTCTAATACATCGACACTTGAAATCTAGAAGGTTAAAATTAAAAGATCTAAGGTTAGCAGTTCATATAATTTGTTTTATTTTAAATTTATTTCAAATAGCTTAACATGGCATAAGGAAACAACAAGGAATATTTCTATACAAAATATACTACTTATCTTGTGTTTTTTTTACATTAATTCAGTATCTTTTATCATTTATTTAGTATAATAGTTAATGTTTTTATGACTACTACTTCGGAACGTTGCTTCATGTAGGTACTTTATATACGAATAAGTAGGAATTTATCAGTAAATAACTCGTGCAAAAAATGAACAATCACAATACTTAATCATCATGAGTACGCGATAGTCAATGTTAACTACTCAGTGGGCTTAGACAAGTGGCAGAAACGCTAATAGAATAGCTTAATAAATGTATGGAACTGACATATCGTTAGCGTAACGTATTCTATTAGCGTTTCTGCCACTTGTCTAAGGCCACAGTTTAGTTAAACTTATCGGCAATGCATAAGTTTTATCTTCGATTGGTTCGTGGAGCCATCCAACACATACTAGGGCAGAAGTTGTAGGGTAAAATATTACGTTTGAATAATCATATTTATTACATAGACTGCTCCAATCTATTGTACAGTGGAATAATTGATATATATTTTATATATCAATGGGGAATCATAACCCCATATAATTATTAAATTGATTTTGATAAAATATGTCAGATTACTTTTAAACTTTCAAGGTCTTGGCTTTAAGTAATTTATCAGTGTGATTGTAAAAATAGAGAAATTTCACAGTGAAAAGGAGCAGAAACATCATACATTTGCAATATTCGCCTGTTACAGCTTATCACTAATTAGTAAAAGAAGACCATCATGATATTCAAAATCTTAAAAAAATGATATTAATAATGATTTAAATTATACTTTCAGAATTGCTGTAACTTTTGAAGTCAAAATTACCTATTACTATTTAAAATCTAAGTCAATAGAACAAAAGTACTTCATACACTGAGCTCTTTCCTTTACGGTATTACCAGCTTAAGGTGTATAAGTAATATAAGTACACATATTGACGAATAACCCGTAACTACAAACGGTTTATCTCTGCACATAGTTAAACCAGCGTATTATCTAATCCTGTTACATTTTCAAGGTCTTTCATTGGCACTGAAAAACCGTTGAAGGCCGATTAGTCTATGATATATTATGCATATAAGGTTATCAGTCGCTAAAATTTCGTTAAAATAACATATTATACATTGTTTATAGCGCCACCTTGAAAACTAAATTAAAATTAAAAGGTTAAGCTATGTAAACTAGACAACTGATAGACACACTATTTTCTATATAATTGCATAAATAAACAATGATGTACTAGAATGACATCACCATGATAATAAATTTGCAGCCATGTGAATAAAACCTTCACTATAAATGCAAAAACTAAAAAAATCCAAACCATTGGATTCCTGATCATGACATGATTAGAGAAAAATTAAAACATATACCTAAATCGATATGCAAAAAGACCTTCAACAAATTTCTCAATGATTATTTTGATAACGTATCTTATAATGAATTAAATTTAATATTGCATCCAATTAATAACATGTTTTTAAAAGAGGTCAACAAATTTGTATGTTTTAATATGTTTTACTTGTTACATTATTGTAGTAGGTACCTAGAAAAACAATTTTTCAGAAACTGGAATATCCCTAATTAATATTCCTTTGTATTTAAACTATAATTAACTAGTTTATCAAAAATATGATAAAAGTAGTTTAAATAACAACAAAAGTATGCAATTATTTTTATGAGAGAAAATTCTATTAAGTTGAAACGTCATACTTTCTAAGACCTAGCTTTCTTAACCAACCGGCAATAATTTTGAATTAAAATAATACAGTAATTATATACCTCTCTATGTCTAATTTTTCTGGCGACTTCAATCGCTGGCTCCTTCAAAATATCACTTTTTATAGGTGGGATTGTCTTGCTATCATTGTAATAAAATAAACTAAAGAAAATTCGTGCTATATTCCCTATAAATTTTCTTAAAACATGAAGCACTCTAAGTTTCATGGGTGTTTGTTTATCTAACTCCATATTTACACTTGCACATGAAATCACTGAACGTAAATTAAGCGTTTGTACACTCGTCTATAAGATATGAAATCTAAGGGGAGTATTGAAAAGGTTGTGATGATAAAACTTATAAAAGTGGAGCTACGCGCGTCCGCTCCACGTAATATTTAGCTACGACTCAATTATTACAGCGAGTTCTAGCGGCAACAGTCAACACTGAACTTGTTTTGTATATCGTGTATGGCATTAGTCACTGTACGTCTGTCTCACTCTCGCCACGGACGAGCCGGCTTCATCGATGCAAATGGCGTCATATTATCCAGTAAGTACATAAGTATTGGAGAATATGACGAAAGTCGTTGTCCCATTGAGAGTCTGGGAAGTTCAATTGATGAATTCTCAATGCGCATTCTCACTCGCGAAGTTATTATATTATAAACCATGCTGCTTGAATACAACTAATCCTCTTAATTTAAAGTATCCAAGATGTTTAACTTTATTGCTTGACCCTTTGACCTACATCTCCTAAAAGGTAATGCACAGTCAAATTTCAGATAAGGGTTATCGCCTATTGTAGTCTTATCTTTTTAATCGACTTTCAAAAATGGAGGAGGTTATCAAGTCGACCGTATTTTTTTTATTTTTTTATGTATGTTCCCGCATATCTCTAGCATTTATGGACCGATTTGGAAAATTCTTGAGCATCCTTTGCATTAATAAAAGAGTAAAATATCAGTGTGGTCTCATATAAATTGGTTCAAGTATCTATGTGGAAGATATTCCAGGGATCTCGAAAATCAACAAAATAAGCTCTGCGGTTAATGTTTAATGATATATATATATCCATTAAACTCTAACTGTGAGACTGAATTTTGACTAGATGATGTGATTACTGATTCCCATTCAAAGGGCAATAAAAAGGGAAAAATAATAACTTTTTGCCAAAAAATAGGACCGACTATCTCACTCTAAAAAGTAAAAAATAATGTTTATTTTATTATCGTTGAAATCTATAAAAAGTCGGTGCCTTTACTTATTTTCAATTTAATAAGATTTTGCAAAAAATATTATATTATTATAACTAAATTAGATTTTGACTCAATTTAAAATACTAGAATTACTATTATATGTACCTATTTACTTTTTAGCTAGGGATTTTGATTGATTCAGTAAATAGGTAAGCTATGATATATAATTATAAAATATTTTTATATTACTAGATATAATGTATACCTACATTGTTCAGTAACAGCATTTCCTATATTAATCATTATTTTAAAAGGGTCTTAAATACTTAATTCAGAAAGTTAAGGAAAATTCAGAAAAATAAATTCGTTCTTTGTACTTGGATTTGTTGATAAAGTTCTATCCTTCCGTTTATTTAAACGCAAAATCAAACTATAAAGTTTACATCACAGTGATAGTAATTAATTGAAAACATATTTAAAATATTTTTTCAAGACCCCAAAGGGACAAATATCGAAAAACCAACAAATACATAAATTTAGACAGGAAACATACCTATTAAATTTTCCTTGTAACGATGACCTCATAAAATTAGGAAATATTTTTACCATGAGACTTGTAACATAAATTATAATAATAAATGTTACGGAAATATTATAAATACTTGTCAAATTTAAAGAAAACCGCAATTTAAGTCATCATAAAAATTGTTAATCAATTAACAATTTTTCATAATAAAATTTAGACCATTTTTCTGTATAACGTGTAGCTATGTGTAAGAATAGTAGATAATTCACGTAGTTTTGGATTTATCCATCAGAAAAATAACAAACAAATCTTATCAATTTATAATATTAGTATAACTCTATACAAAAGATAATTAGTAGGTATACAGATAAAAATTTTCCATCTCGATATACCCGCATGTAACTCTGGGTAGTTTTAATAAAAAGCAGACATTCTTGTAGAAAATTACGATGTGATGAACATTGTAATTTTCTACTTTCTGGGTGTTAACTTTTTATGTATGTATGTATTTACAAAAAAAAAGTATGTTTAAGTATGTCTAACAGTTATCTAGTTTCCATAGTAAAAGCTTTGTTTAGTTTGGGACAACATGGCGTTGTGTTAAATAACGAGGAAAATTTATTATTTATCATAACATTTTTTTTATAAATCAATAAATCAATTAATTATAAAAAATATATATATATCTAATTTGTATCGGTCGATGGATCACCCATGTTGATGTAGCATGTAACTTGGCAATCGAATATTTTTTTATTTAATAATTTATTGAAATACAAACAATTTATTTTGGTTGGCAATACGGTATCTGCAGTAGTAATGAAAATATGCTACAGATACCAGGCCTATGATATTATTGTATTTCCGTAACAAAAGGGAGATTTTCTGATAAAAAGATCGGGGAAATCGGAACATTTATTTTAATTATAAAAAACGATAAATGTAAATAAAATAGAAAAGGTTCACACACATAATGCAATGTAATAGTTTATTATATTGATCATTGCTTGAACCCCCTTGCAATAAGTAGAATATACATAAAATTCCTTTTATAATTCTTCACTCTAATATGTATGTCCTTTAAGGTTCAATCCAACCACCAAATGCTTTTTCAAGTTCTTCTGCAACCGCCAAACATAATCTATCATTATTGTGATTTGCAATCACTTGTATTCCGATTGGAAGACCCTCTCGGTTCAACCCTAGTGGTACAGATGTAGCAGGAAAACCGAGACTGTTAAAAATAGCTGTGTACAAAAAATTTAAAGGCCTGAACATGGGTTCATAATGAAATAAAGCTGCAGTTGGGTGAGTAGGAAATATAAACACCCCATCGTCTCCAAGCAACTCTCCAAATATTATTTCTAGTTCTTTGCCTAATTGTATATCTTCCTTGTACTCTTTGCTCTGCAGATCTACGTCATCAATTAAAGCCATAATTAATGTGATTATTGTATTTTTAGAACATCCAAATATGCTCTTGATAATTTCTTTTATGATAGTGCGTTTGCTGTTATAGTTTTCTATAATATAACTAGCAAGGCATGGCTCTGATGCTGTACTTGCGAACCAAATGGGCCCTGATTGTTTTAAAAGTGTAATATTTTTCATTTCTGCAACGGTATTGTATTCGCTTTTGAAATACTCGATTACTTCCTGTAAAGCTGATCCAATCTCCGAATCCACCTGATCCGTAAGTGGAGCGTTAGTATATTTTTGATAATAAACCTTAATTTTTGTTATATCAACTGGCTCCTCTAATTTAAGCTTATAACCGTTTTCTCCAGATATCATTTTCAAAATTGGTTTTAAATCTATTGCGTGCCTCGTCATTGGTCCAATAGCTGAAAATTTTATGAACATTTTGAATTCAATTATTTAAAAGAAATCATTCCCATAATTAAATTAGATCATTATAATTTGTACCTAAACATAAGTCTTCTCGATCTGATATAACTTCAGGAAATTGCCCATCATTTGAGACGATTTTTCTGGAAGGTTTATGTCCAAAAATTCCATTAAACATAGCTGGAATACGAATAGATCCCCCAATGTCAGAACCTGAAAATATACTTAAATGTTTGCCATTACATATATTATAGAATAAGTATAAATTCGCACCAATGAGAAGGTCTTAAAATATAACATAGTATTATCAAAAAATGTATTCCGATTTAATTTGATTAAGCAGTCATGATACCACAGTATCATAATTAGTGAAATAATTATCTGAATAATTATAATTTATTGTTAATAACCTATAAAATAAGTATTATCTATTGATTCATCCTTTCATGTGACGGGTAATAAACCCTAATTGTCAAATTCTAATCTTATCGTAAGCGAAGTTCCCTTTATTATCAAATTCAAATTAAATCAACAAAATTATTTGAAGGAGGAAAAACATAAAATTATATTTTTAATTTGCATCGACTATATTTTAGAATTCTACGAAACTGGTCAGAAGTAAAGTATGAACATTTTTACAAAATGTGTGATGAGTCTTCTCTTTCATCTTAAAATGGAACTCGGAATTTATAAATACATACTTTAATAATATCACATGTCTTAGCGTATTGAATAATTATCTTAACCTTTACCAACTCCAAGGAAAGGTGCAATTTGTATTCTATCTAATTCGTATCAGTTTTAGCTTTGTAGATATTATGTGGCTTTCTAATATAAACTATCCTAATTTGTTAAGCAGTAATGTGCATTCTTATATGTTTATTCAATCAATTTAGCGCGACTTTTGTGAGGGTGTTATAATTTCCTGCAAGCTTGACCCAATTCGCGCCTAAGTATGCTCGACTCCCAGTAAATGCTCAACAGTGTATTTTACCGTGTACCAATTTGAGTGACGCGTGAATTATTCTTTATGCATCATGTTATGATGTTAACGCTTATAATGTTAGTAGTGTTACACACCCACTTGAGTAATTTCCGTTAAATTACTGTTAAGAGAATCTTATTACAGTAGTGATTAGGTCGCTAGTCTAGCGTAGTAACAAACTCAGGACTAACAATATATCTCAGTAGCATTCAGGAACTATGGAAGTGGCGATGATAGTACATCGCTGTAACTAGGAGGTCATGAGTTTTGTGTCTTATTTATTACCATCACTATCTCGGGATATGTGAAGGAATAGATATTAACCTTTGCCAAAAAAATAGATTTGACTTCCTAACACTAAAAACTAGAAAATAACTTTTATTTTTGAAATCTGTTCAAAGTCGGTGCTTTTACCTATTTTCAATTTTACAATATATTCCACATGGATGAGCAGGCTTCAACCAACACCACTAACCCACCAACATTAAAATACGGTTGAATTGAGAATCTCCTCCTTTTTTAAAAGTCGGTTAAAAATGTACTTAATTTTTTCTATGTGATCGTTGCTTTGGCGACCCGCCCCGATTTTGGTCAAGAGAAAATTATTATTTAACTGCAACCATACCAATGCCAAAACAACTGCCTGCTACTGCCTGCATAGCTCCTTCACCGCCCGAAGAACCACCGACTATTCTTGTGGTATCGTAAGGATTTCTTGTTCTACCATATATTTTATTATATGTATCCCACCTGTGAAATAGTTTATAATTAGTGCAAAAATAACTTCTGCATACTATACTCAATACAATTTAATTTATGGTGGCATGGTGACACGGGTGAAAAGTGAAGTTAATACGAAACTGAGCTATAATTTTTAAATATATATATACCTCAAGCCGAAACAAATATTTATTATATGGAACTTAAGTGGCGTACGACATAAAAAGATTATCAATTTATCAGCAAGTCATACCATAAGCACAGCTCTGACACATTTGTAATGCCTATGATAATGGCACCTTTTTCTCGGAGTAATCTAATAACTTTGGCATTGTCGTTTGCTATATTATGTCTGGCAGAATATAATCCAGCTGTATTATGAAGACCTGAAATAAAAATAAAAATATGTTTTTGTGATTCAAAACTTGTCAACAACATAAAACGGAAATTTATTTATTACTCTTTCCTTATACGAATATCTAAATTGATCGTTCATTGAACTTCCTCATTTTAACTAGTTACAAATGGTACATATTTGAGTTGTTACAGGACTTATGTGAAAAATTCAAACATAGGTCTTCTGTAGACATATCACTTAACGTTGTGGCCATAATAGAAAAAGAGAATTTGCGATCATAAAAGCTTCCATTATTCTTTATTTTTCCTCGAAAGGATTTTTTTCTTAATATAAATTTGTAGGTTTTATTTTACTATTTTCTCATTTAACCAACACTTGCCGCAAATAAAAAAATTGCAATATCATTTTTTGATTTGAACCTCATTGATTTTGATTAAAACGAATTCGATATAAACATATACGGTAATTTTTACCTTTTACGGAAATACTGTCCTTAGTAGTAAAGGGAACGCCAAGAAGCGGCTTCTCTAGAAGCAATTGTTCCTCGGACTTAATCCCACTGTGTATGAGTGCATCGGCCTCCTTAGCTTCTTTTAATGCTGACATAAAGCGATTTTCAATAAGGCAGTTCAGGGCTGGATTCACGTCGGCAATTCTTTTTATACATGCTTCTAAAACCTCCACGCTCGATATCTAGAAATACAACACAAGGTTAGATAAATCAATAAAATATAATTATAAAACAAAGTGCCTAGCCACGTTTTCGCTTTATTTGTTGAACTCCAAGAGAGAGCGAAAGGAATTTTCATTCCCTCTTCGAAACAAAAGGAATTATTAGTATTCGAGGAAGCTTTAGTTATACAATAACTTAAAAGATTTTATGCAAAGTTACGTCATTTGTTGATGACATACGCTATTTTTGTAGATACTTTTCGTATTTTACTTTTAGCATCATAATGTATCAAGTTATATTGACTTAACGTATACTTGCGCTTGCGATATACTAACATTGCGGTAATTTTTGAAACAACCGGATAGATTTGTACTTTTTGGTTTGATTATCATAGAGAGATTCGTGAAGAGGGGATAATAAACACATAACCATCATTCATGGAACATACATCAAAGTTTTGAAAACATTTGTCGTACCAGTCTACAACGTTTTAAAACACTGAAAATTTAATAAAACCAGTGTTTAGCATAATTTCTTCAACCAGGAAAATAAAGAAATTATCTTTACGACAAAAGATGTTATCTTGTTTATTGTGACTCACGGTTGCAGTACAGCTTGTATTTATAAAGATAATAAATAATTTTTCTGTGGCTAAATTAACTAGTCAACTAGTCGTCAAGCAAACAACTCAATGCGGTATTTGATGTACTTCAATGTATTCGTATACCTACCTCTTTATGTCGAATTTTTCTCGCAATTTCAATGGCGGGTAGTTTCAGCGCATCGTTGTCTATAGGGGGGATTTTCTTCTTGCGACGGCATGAAAACAGACCGAGGATAAATCTAGCTATCGCAGCCAAAATAAGTCTTACAAAATTTATCACTTCGAAAAGTAACGAATTTAAATCGCTATGAATCATTTCCTTTGTAATTTATTCGAATTCATAGATAAATGTTATTTTGTTCGAAAAAGGACGTTTATTCACTTAAAGGCAGATTTAAAGTAAATATAAGAAAGTTAAAACAACCGCTTACTGAGGCTTATCAATTGAAGTAAAGTAAAACGTACACAATATAAATTCCTTAATTGTTATCACACTGAACAAAACCAACAATCTTGCCTATAAACTTTTGCGAATCACTGATTGGTCAAATGTTTACGATTAGTTTGTATTATAACAAACATATACTAAAAGAATGTAAGTAACGACGTTCTTTAAAAATAAAAATTCAATTTTCAGTTTAAAATCACAATGTTACACAAGAACTAGATTTGAAAAACTCTTAATGTTATATTATTTACTTACTTCTATGTATTACTAGACGCACCCCGGGTTTTCACCCGCTTTACTTCTGATCCCGTGGCATCTCTATGTGTATAGCACGTTTCATCATAATCAGTTCAGTAGTTTTTGCGTGAAAGCGTAACAAAAATACAAACATACATCCTCACAAACTTTCGCATTAAAAATATTAATACAATAATATTTTGAAGTACATAATTGAATTCTTTATTTCTTTTTTATTGTAATGTCATTATATCTTATGTATTCGCAATATTCGTACTTAACGATTTGTAAAAATTGGTTAAATTTAAAATTTGATTTGATTTTTTTAGAGTTGAATGTAGCAAATGTAGCTAATTTATGGTATGTTTGTTTCAGATAAACATGTCGGATTCATCCAAAGATGAAGAGGACAATGCATCAAAGAACAATAGTCTAAATATATCATTACCTCAAGTCTTATGCACCGATGCTTCTGACCCAGAACATTCCCAATCAAATATAATCTCTTCAGAGTCTAAACTATCCTTGCCTTCAGCTTTAGGAACTCCGACTTCACCTCTAATTGTTAATAGTCCATTGTCTTTACCGAATTCCCCGACCCCATTTGTTAAGACCTTACAAACATGTTCCAATAAATCCTTAGATGAGACTCAAACGGGATCAAAGCCGAAACAGGAAAACAACACAATGAACAAGCCGGCTGTTAACTCTGGATCATCTACTGGTAAGTTTTTAGATTTTCTAATAATTATAAAATTTATTTCATAACTACTTTTCATATTAAATAACTACTTTTCATGGTAATAATTGAGTATAGCATATTTAATCATTTTATTGAGGCCATAACTATTTATATATTTTTATAAGGTCAATAGCAACCAATACTCGGTAAATCAAAATACAATAAAGTAGGTATTAATTAAACGAAAATCTCATATAACATGAATTATACGTATGAACTCACAAGTTGAAGTACTTATTGTGTGGTAAATTATCACATTGTAACAAATAAATGTGACTGTTTATTATATTGCTGTATCAATGCAGTAATGTAGAGAGTTTTTTTACAATATATTTATACTAGCTGTACCCCGCGGTTTCACCCGCGTAACTTCTGATTAAATGGAAACTCCGGGATTAAAAGTAGCCTATATGTTATTCTGGACCCTTATCTATATGTATACCAAGTTTCATCACAATCGGTTCAGTAGTTTTTGCGTGAAAGAGTAACAAACATCCATACATCCATACTTACAAACTTTCGTCTTTATAATAGTAGTAGGATAAAACAAGTCAAAAATCTCACAATAACGTTTGTTTCTAAATTCGAAGGCAATATAGCTAATAAATATTCGACTGTTCAGTTTTCCTCACAAATCAGACTGAAAATGAAAAACGTTCCCATGTACCGCAGTTCAGCGCAGAGCGCGACCGAGGGCGGCCGTCTGTAGCTCCCAATATGCCGCCAATAACTTAATAATATACTTTCTTTTAGTGCGTAAGAAAAGGCAAAAGTACTCCTCGCAATTTGTTATATCAAATAATAATTAATTAACTTATAAGTACAAAAACTGTTTTAAATGCGCTTAGCATAACGAGGACATGCTTGGTTCTGCTTTTCGCAAAATATTAAGTTAGTTTGAGTAATGTTTATATAAGCAAGGTGATGGATTGTGAATGATGCCGTGTTGCGGGTGCTGGTGGAACGGCAGACAGAGGCATCGACCGCCCGACACTACCACAGGTGCAACACTAAATTCCTTTTTTTTCAAATGTTTACAAACAAATCTTTTTACTATGCAATTTATTGTTGATCTTTATTTTATTTAAGCATTTCACGTTTTAAATATTATATTTCTTGCAACATAAATCATAATATAGCATTTGTTATGAGAGGAGCCAGTTAAGGAGAGCCAAGAGAGAAAAAGTACTTAATTGTTGCCTCTCAAAATAGTTGGTTCGCTTTTTCTGTAGTCCAATTAGGGAATGTGATGATAAGATTTAAGTTTTATATTTTGATGTTTATTGTTTTCTTAAAACAAGAAGGTTCTTTATAGAAAAATTTCTATAAGTTTATTATCATGCATTTACTACGATGCTACAAATTACCCATAGAATTACTTTGTAAAATTGTATATGTAATTATGTAAAAAATTACATTATACTGAGTCCATACAAGATATTAACTTTTAAAGATATGTGCAATTATCATAGTGAAATGCTAATTAATCTCAGGCTTCAGCAATACACTAGGAGACAAAGGACTCAGTCTGTGTGAAGAGAATATTATCTTTTACAATACTAATCAAGTTCACATTCCCTTGAGGCTGACAGAAATTGCATTTATTGTTATGATGAGACCCTAATTTAAGTGAATATGAAATTGTACAATTAGCACTGGTAAATTAAACTATAAAACTTAGGGTTCTATTTCGAATGAAAGTACTCGAAGGATTCGAGAGGACAATTACGATGTAGGTACTAGTAGGTACCTCTTTTGTAAAATCCTAGACTGTGTTGTATTCAATATACAGCAGTCTTGGGTACAATAATTTTGTGGGCCAGTGATACACTCTACTTTTAATTTTCTAAGATGCGAAAAGGAATGAAAAGCTTTTTCATTTGCTTTTTTTACAACCGGCGCGCCGCTTGTCTAACCAGCCAGACACTTATTTCATACAATACATTTGTTCGACTTCTTTGTTTCCTGAATTCGAAAGATAAAAATTAATTCTTTATACAAAATAATTTATGTGCATAATAATTATGCAGACACTTTGCGGAATTGCTTCTTCGATTAAATAAGGGTTTTCATTTATTATTGCTCTCTATTGAAAAAGACGAGTATTTATATTGAACTAGCTGCTTCTCCGACAACGACCATTGGAATAAAATATATCCTATGTGTCAATAGTTGTCAATCCAGATTATAATCTATCTGTGTTAAATTTCCTTTAAATCATCCCGTTCAGTCGTCAACCGAGCTTTTACGTAACAGACATCTAACTATACAAACTTTCACATTTTTCATATTTAATATTTATGCATGATAAACGATTTCATTTTTTCTATTTAGGCATTAATAAAAAAAACATTGTTATATGTGATTTTGATGATAATAATCCTTTGACGAATGAAAAACCGACTACTGGAGTTTATATGATTAATGAAATTAAACTAGTTTGTACTTTGTACGTATCACTCACGTATAAGCGATCTTCGTCATAGATTCCTATATGGATAGCATTGTCATATGGAATATTAATGAATATTATTCATTCGCAATGCTAAAATCATTGGTTCAGTTTTTGGAACATCATACGTTTGCAAACATGTGCTCTGTGTTCTGTTGCATTTCCCGTGAAAAAAGTGAAAATATATCAGGTAAAATATATCAACTATAATAACGAAATGTAAACATTATTGATTCAATCAATGGTTGTATTATAAGTTTGTATGCGCGTATAATGTATCATTATAATTATTTTAATAATTGAAGTAAACTCATCGCAAAAATGAATAGTTTTCTCTTAATTGGTATTAGATTGCTTTAAAACCTATCGATATTATGATACATCTTCATTATTATTATCATTTAAACCAACCCACAAACAACTTCGAATAGTAATAATTAGTACTGAAAATATATACGAAAAATGTAAAACGTTTTAAAATGGCAAAAACGAGTTGAAACTCGAGTCAACTAGCTGAAGTGAGGTTTGTTCAACATTCTTATTTGTGTATTCAGCGGACGTCAGAGAGAAGTAACAAAGTTGGGATAGTTGAGCTGAATTTAGAGCTAGTATTTTTTTAATTTCCTGAATTGGACAAACTAAATTGAGTCACGTAGAGGCATGACGGCTTTACCATACAGACATTCCATTTATACAGTGCTGAAACTGTTTTAGAGTAACTCATTCAGTACGTCACTTAATTTCGGTGTTCTATTACACATAATGTATTTCGAGGCAAGTTATAATACAACAAAAAATAATTTATAACTTTATTTGCACGAAAAATTCCGACTTTAACACATTTTCTCTTCTATCTTTGAATTAGATATGTTTTAATAAATCGCTTTCATTCCGTTCATTTCATTTAGAATCATAACGTAAACGTAGTAGTTTTACTACAGGTATATAATACAGTAAGTTTCTAATAGTAAAGTCAGAATTTTTGTCTCTATTGTTTATTTTGTATAACCGTCGCGAAACTCGTTCAGACTCGTTCGCTTTTTTCAGACGTTCGGTTCAGATCCTACACTCAGAATACTATTAATTTAATCTAACTCAACCAGAAATTTATAGTATAATATACTAAATGGTTAAAGCATAGTTTATACCTAACGTGTACCTAGTACAGATAGCCAACGTTTAAGCCTCGACAATCAAGGTTGTGCCGGACGAAGGTTTGCGATAAAATCAATTATTGTGTCAAAGTATTAAAGGAAAACAACTTGAGATAGGATAACTCGTGCTTGGCGAACCACATTTAATTACAAGTTATATTGGACCCGACGTGGAGGCTTTAATTATCGTAAATTTCATGAAGGTAGCTATGTGGATATTCAAGTTTCTGAATTGTCACTTTCATTTTCATATTTTTAGCGTAATCATAATATCTCAGCTGTGGCTTTTATCGTGCGATAATAAAGGCAAATATTATAATTCTTGCCGTGAAATTCGTCTGAAATGTTTAATGAGTCAATAATGACATTAGGAGTTAAATATAACCCTGAAAATATAATTCTGAATTGGTTAGCAAATGTTTGCAAGATCCAAATTTAGGTCAACTCTGTTTGCCGCTTGTAAAAGTCCCGATGTCCAATGTTTGCGCCGCGTGATGTATGGGACGCATCCCAAGAGTATTAAGGTTTCACTGCTATTATTCATTTAGCTAAATTTCGCGACAAATAGAAGCCATATTTTATCTATAACTTATTTTTGCAAGCCTCCAAGCGATAGAAATATTTCTTTCAGAAAATTGCTTGAAATGTTCGCCTCCAAATTTATAGGGGTATAGATAGCACGCTATGCTCCACCTATGCTCGCGTGATTTGCCAACTTTTATCGGATAGCCTACGGTTTTGCTGTTTTACTGTTTTAGGGCATGTAGCTAGAGAAAGCATAGATTATTCTAAAATTATATTTAAAGACATTAGCCCTATTATGTAAAGGTACAAAGTTTACATGTTTATAATATTGTTCTCATGTTATTCCATGATAATGTAAATGGAGTTTTATTATGGTTATAGTGTTTTATGCTATGAAAGTGACTTGTGACGTCATGCAAAACCTTTAGACTGAGTGAACTTCCCACTTAGCTATGAAATTACTTTGCAATAGCTTCCGTGGAAACCTTTGTTACTATACTTACTATAAATAAACGCATACCTCTTTAAAGTTTATACTATTTAATGTTATATAATATACTATCCCCGACCAATTTTGGCTATGGTGGCCAATCTCAAGGGAGACTAGCCAGCTGCGCAGAAGATATAATGGTGCACAAGTGAATACGCAAACACAGGTGCACTCTCTATACCTCCACTCTCATATCCCGGACGGCAGACCGACACGACCGGAGAGAGATCAGGCGCAAGACCGACGGCTTTACGTGGCATTGATATTGGCTTTACTCTCCGAGGCATTGGGGTGTACCAACAAATCCAACTTTCATCACTCAGGGCTGTTACTGAATTTTTTTTGCCAGAAAATTGTGATAACTTTTTTTCTGGCCCCACCCGAGATTCGAACCCGAAACCCCTTGATCTGTAGTCAAAGTTACAATCACTAGAGCTAGTTATATAATGTATTTATACGGTATAAATGTAGGTTTATAAAGTTATTATTTTTATTAATAATGGTGGAACAGATATTATATTTCTGTTTTATTTAATCACTGTGTTTGTTACTTGATATCCTTGTTGGTTCTCTTGTTAACGATGTTTCGCAATATTATTGGATTTATTCGCTCGAGAAAATTATTAATCTCAAGGGATCAAAACATTAAACTATTGTCTGTGGATTACGGTTAAAGGATGATTAATAAAATGTTGAGTGAAAGGCAGTAAGGAGTTGAAGGGCGATTCGATTATTCAAATACTTATTTGTTATTCGGTATCTACTATAAAATTATATAGTTTAATAGAAATGCCTAAAAATAAAAATTTATCTTGATTATGATTTATCTTTTGATCTCCTTACCATTTATGTTAAAAACTACGGGATGGAAAAAGGCTAAATTAAAACTATTGAATTAAAGACTTTTTTACACTATTTCCACTATTTCAAATAGTGGAAATAGTGTAAAAAAGTCTTTAATTCAATACTTAAAATGCATTTCCACCAAGAAGTCACAATACAATCTATCAATTATGCTAAATTAAAAATGAAATAGAAGCCAACAGACAAAATATGTAATGTTTTTATTTGTTAGATACGTTTTATGGCTCTAAGAAGTATTTATGCTCTTTGTTCTTAAGGTCAATGTTATCGACACATTATAGGTACATAGAAAGAAAGAAAAAGACATTTATTCAGTACTATATACCGTCATACATACATATTTTTATATAAATTCCTATTCATAAGTAATCCAGTTCCATAGAAAAAAAGTTCCAGTTGCATAGAAAAAAGAAAAATACATGCCGATAAGTAATAAATTTATTGATCATACAAAAACAAAATTAAGCGATAGCAGTGTCAGGTTTATTATTTTATATTAAAACACAAAAACCTATATTCTACCGTCCGAATTTTGTTAATGTTTATTCACATCAAAATATTTCACTGTCCGAACAAACATGCATTATTACATACGAGTACAAACATAAGCATAATACATAAGCCTTCTACGTTTCGCTCGTCCAATAAACTAGTTTATTGTTGTACTCCCCATATAATTGCATTATGCGTCCATCTCTGAACGTATCATACAGTTGACCAAACATTTAAAACTTTCTATTTTCCGTGTTGTTTATAATCTACCTACAACGATGGTGAACCTACGTAAATAAAATAAATTCATGGTAATAAAATTCAATACGAAAGTACTATAGAATGTCCGTAACCATGACAACGAAGTAGACAACCGATACGCTCCAAGGATTTTTAAGTTAATTGTGTTCATACTGTAAATACTAGATACCAATAGCTTCCCGCTTCAGCTACTATGTCCTTGTCTAACTAACCTCGTTTATTAATATCCCATGCGGGGCTAAAACTATGGACCACTCAGTGTAAAGTACATAAAACTTTCGCATCGGTACACTAACAAATTACTAATAGCTTCCACAGTTGAGAACCTGTAAACGACCGGTTCAAACCAGTTTCCTTCCAACTGGCGATGTTCACTACAGGTCAAATGAAGTTTCTTACGTATTTAAAGCGTTGCTGAACATTAGAAATTCAAAGCCAAGTGACATAACACATGACTGTAATCATCATGTTGATTTGATCTATTAAACATTAATGCATAATTAACTCTACACGTATATTAAATACCGATCTACTATGACCTGTCCTCTGCTTATGAAAAAGAAGAATAATAAAGAATAGAACTTATTTAAATAAGTTACTGTTTAATAACAATAAAACTATATATTACTGTTTAATTAAGTTACGTCAAAATATTTTCAGTAGATTTTGAGTGAAAGAGCAACAAACGTTCATACATCCCCACAAACTCGCACATTAGTAGGATTGCATTAATAAAAATAATATAAAATTCGGTCGAGTAATATTTAAATTATTGAATTATGCTTTCAAAAATATAGATTATTAAGAGTGCTTTAATTTGAAGTAATAGTTTTTGTAATGATAAGTATAATTCTTCGTTCGTTCTTTTTATTTAGAAAGTGGATAGTAAACTATGAGAAACTATATTTTACATATACAGAATTTCCTGTATTCGTAGTGTCGATGCCAACTAAGTTTTAAATATTAGTCGGAAAGGTTCCCATGTTATCTTAGAAAATATACCAAGATTGTAGATTTCGCTCAACTGTCGTAAAGAATAATTTTATTGCCCTTCATAACGATAAAATTATGCTAAGGCCTTTACACGAAATTTCTCCATATATCACATGTAGGGATTGCTCCCGGGAATTCCCGGTACTCGATTTCCCGGGAATTCCCGGTACTTTAACGAAATTGGTATTGATTTTGACATATCCGGACATATTTTTCATTGTAACTAACGAAATATTTTTTTTACTATCTTTATTATTAAAAAGAACAAAAAGATACAACGGTAAAGGCCAATAATAAACCTACCTTTGAAATTTTGGCATTTTCATTATTTCCAATTAATGTTGATTTTAAAGTTGAATATTGAAAATGATAACGAGAATAAATTCAGTAACAAAAGCTTCATAGCACTTGAGTATTGATAGAATCGTCTACAGTCTGTATGCATTGTTGATAGCTTTAATAAAATCAATAATGCCTTTGTTAGCTCGTATTAAATATTATGTTGATCTTTTATTATTTATTCAAATAGTGAGAAATGATAAATTTACTTAAATTACAAGAGATTTTTGTCAATTTCACTACTTATATATTTTTTTACAAATCAACTGTAAAGTATGAACTATACGTATTGTTTAACATAATAGAGAAGCTTAATATTCAGCAATATTGTCATGGCAACTGCTTTCCGATATCATCAATGTATCTGAAGCAGCTTATAACAGCAGTGATTGCTACCATGCAAATTTTCTATGAATATTTTATAATAAACTATCTTGAAACTGTTTTGTTTTCGTACGAAACTTAAGGGAACATGGAAATAATGGAAAGTCATTTTATTTTTAGTATATTTGTTGTTATAGCAGCAACGGAAATACATAATTTGTGAGAATTTCAGCTTTCTAGCTATTCGTCACTTCCATTTATACTAAATGTTAATAAATACTTGATGCCTCTTAAAGGAATTTAATAAATTGTCACTTCTTATGATGTCTAAGTGAAACAATCGTATTCAATGAAAATTTGTTCCCTTTTATAAATAAATGTAAAATGGGTCTTTGTTGTAACAGATATAATGTCAGTTATTCACGGCACGTCCTTAATGTAATAGAATTGGAACGTTGTTTAGAGAGAACTGAGAACGCTACATGGATAAAGCTCTACGTTTTCTTCGACTAGGGCTATAGCTTACCATTATTCTACTAATACTTACCATTACTCTTTCACGCAAAAACTTCTGAAATGATGAAACTTGGTATACATATAGGTTAGGGTTCAGAATAACATATAAGCTAGGCTTGAACAAGGCAAGGAAAATATATTTTTCTTAAGTCAGTATTGTAGTTTTAGTGTTTGTCTGCGACGTCGTTCGCGTTAAATTCGGCTTCTATAGACCATGACCTAATCCAGTCTAGGTGTACACGAAATTTAATCAAAATCTTTTCAGTAGTTTCGGCATAATTGAAACACAAATATCTTACCACACGTAGGATTTTGATTTTGATTTTGATTTTTGAAAATGATAATGTCTTTAAGTTTTAAAACACTGGCCTCGTATAGCTTTTGCTTTCCTTTTTACGATCTTTTGTAATTTCCTTATAATATTATATCAAGGCAAGCAAGGAAACCACTTATTTTATTACGGCTGTTCTCAATGTCTCTACTTCCTTTACCATAACCATAACCAATATACTTGTATGAACTATTTCCAACAAAACAGACCGCCTATTTGCAGAGGTTACTTCATTTATTCTTAATATTTTTTGGCATCATAAATCCGTATTAATTGACACAAGTGGATGAATCTCTGACGCAAGAGGATTGATTCATGTCTATTTTATCGATGCGATTAATTTTTACTCTCATAAATATTTTATGAGGATATATCTTTCAACCAATCTCAGATGATCTTAAAATGTTGAGGTACTTAAGATGTTTGTACTTTTTACCCACGTAAATTAATTTATCCAGACTAACGGTAGTATTCACTAGCAAGGATGTTTGCAGTTCAAAAAGAAACGCATTTCTGAAGGGAGGCGGTAAGATTTTGAATTATAACAGATCATTGCCTAAACTCACTCCCTACTGTAAAATTAGGTTATAGCGTTATCTAACGCGTTGTAAATGTAAGTCACCTGATATTGCATTATGTAAACATGCAAATTTCCACTCCACGAAACTCCTGAATTGAAATGAGCAAAAATTTGCTCGAAAAAAAAGACCTTAGGTAATTTCGCATACAAATATAATATAAACATAATAATACCAAAACTCTCATCCATTAATAATAATATAATTAAAATATCTTAAATAAAATAATTTATACATAAAGAGAGCAAGGAACCCGATCTGCTTAAGGATAAAACTAATCAAACGTGTTTATACGAATTGATATATGATGCACGTGGTTAAAATTAAAATATTTTTCTTATAAATTTATTTTTAGATTTCAGAGGCGAAAAAGTTCATTACTCGTTTAAGAAGACATTATCCAGAAGATATTTTTAAAGTCTATAAACATCAAGAAGAGTAGTATTAGTATCCTATCTAAATTAATAAATTTTGTATAAAAACAATACCTATGTGCGAAATTATTTTTTATTTAACTAATTTAAAATTTAAAATTACAATAAAAGACAATTTGTATCGACTATCGTCCGCAAAAAAATATCTTTTATTTTTTTATATTACCCTATTTGAGCACTGAGTCACGAGGTTTACGGGGCACCACGTGTCTCGAAGAACACGTAAAGCCGTCGGTTCTGCGCCTGATCTCATTCGGGTCGTGTCGGGCTTATTCGAGTGTACCTCGCGCACTAGCGCGCAGTTGACTAGTTTCTGTTGAGATTTGCCGCCGTGGCTCAAATTCGGTCAGAACCTCCAAATTATTTTTTAAATTAAAATTTAAATATAAAGTGGGAAAATATTGAAATCATTATAATATAAAGTACTTTTATTTTCAAACGGTGTATTCATGCATATCGTTAGATTCCTACGAAGGGTCTTCTGTCGTCTTAGAAACTTATTATAATGAATGTACGGTGACATATCACATAATTAATTACTCCGACGCAAGCCTCGCTTCGCTTTAATTAACAGACCTCTGGCAAATGTTTGCAACAACATCCTGTGATCTTTAACACATTCTAATGCTTCATTCTAAATGAATATTCATTTTATCAAGGTATTTCTTTTATTATAAAACTAGCTTTCCGCCCGCGGCTTCGCACGCGTGGGCGTATTTTTGAATTTCTGTATTTTTTAGAGGAGCACAACAAAAGTTTAAAAATATTACGGTTTCGGGACCGCTCATGTATGCGCATGTTCATAGTGTTTTTTATAATTTTCTATGGAAATAGGTTTGACCAAAATCTCACAGTGCGCGCACCTCTTCCAAATACAGAAAATTGTAGCACACGCGAGCGAAGCCGCGGGCGGAGAGTTAGTTATCTTTTGAAGGTTTTTGAGAATTTATTGAGTGTTTTTACCGTAAATATACGTTAAGAGTATAAAAAGACATGACCGCAAGTCAACCAAAATCCCACATTGTCACGTGGTATCACATTTTCACGACTTTAGAAGCATATATCTTAAAAAATATTAAATGTAGCAAAAAACGCATTTAGAAACCTTCATTTCATTTTTAAAGACCTATCCAATGACACCTCATTTAATGATGTATTCATGAATTTATTTTTTTACCCTCCGTTTACATGTATGGAGAGCCACACCTAAAATTATTTTTTTCAAATAAAATGTAGCCTATAATTTGCACCTAATATTGGTCTATCATCATGTGAAATTTTATCAAAAACTGCCCAGTGGTTATTACGTGATTGACGCACATACAAACAGATAAACAGACAAACAGATAAACAGACAAACAGACAAACAGAAAAAAAAAAATTCTAACCATGGTTTTGGTATCTATAGAACATACATGTTGCATACCAATTACTCTTTTTGAAAAATATTCAATGTACAGAAATGGTTCGGTTACTGTTTTATTATATGTATAGATGATTTGTGTTGAGTAAAATAAAACAGAAACGCAAAATAAGTATTGACATACTTTTAAAGTTTTTCTTTCACAATCTGTTTCTTTTACACACATTTCTTTTATTCACACAACAGGCTGAATCCGTCAGTATCAAAATACATACTAATAATTTTCCTCTTAACAATATCGATCCCACGCCGAATCTCGTAAGAGGCTCATCTTACACTGCGCAAAAAGTGTAGAGTGCACAAAGTGCACAAAGTGCACCCTTTATTCCTTCACTGCACAGTCTAATGAAATGAAAATCCCACAACGCTAGAAAGAGCTCAGATATTTGCATCAATCTCACGCTAATACTATCATGTCATTTTATTTTTTTCGAGATATTTAAATCACTTAATATAAAAGAAGAAGGACGTGCGAGTCCGTCAATTGGAAATGCTTCTTTGCAGTTTTAAGATATTACTGAAGTTTATTTAAGTAGAAATAGTATAATGTAGTCTTCTCTTTCATAACGTTCATTACATCAAATTCCAACGAAGATCCCTTAAACAGAACTCGGAAATCACTCAAGTAAAATGACAAATACCTTTAGAACTGTTAACTGTAACAATCGCATCTTTCTTACACGTGTCTGGAAGTTCTCTTTCACCCATTGTGTCTTAATCCATATTGACCTCCCAATGAATGTCAAAAGATTTATATTTAGCTCAGTCATTTGCATCTGATCCATAATTAATAGGGCTCTAAAGCGATCCGTCCAAAAAACATTTGTAGATAACCAATAATCCTCTGGCTTTAATTAAATTCGCTAAAGCTTTAGCTAAATTGCGTTTTATAAAATGAAAGACGAAAAATAATACAGTTTGCGTTACAGTTACTTATGCTGTTTGATAAGTGACCGCGAAGAACTGCTCACTTGAGTATCGTAATATAGAAAGTTTTTAATTCTTTGAATTTCTTTCAGAATGTTTATATGTAAATAACAAAATATCTAGTGAACAAAAAACCCTCAAGCAAAATTACTCAATGATAATTCATTAAATTGTTAAAAGCCTTGATTTTTTTCTATCATTTCGTATCACATTGACATATTATAAAAGACCATTTTTTGGAAATAACTTTCGTTATAAATGTTTAATTAATATCGAATGTTGAGGTTAACAATGACATTACAGAATGTGAAAATATCCACTCATTACTAATGAGAAAATGCATTCAAACATAACAAAATCAGTATAATGTATATAATTATGGGAACGCACTTTTAATTTCATTTTCCGATAAAGAAATTTGGTTTCATCGCTTTTACATTAGGAATAGGTACACATCGTTGCCGTTGTTTCAAAATTTTTTTCTAATTTCTATTCAGTATTGTTGTGTAAATTAACTTAAACCCTTATTAATCAAAGATAAATCTGCAATTTTTGTATGTACATATTGTTAGGTGCTTATTAATATGTATCTAATAAGATCAATTCGAATTGTAAAAAATA
>LQNK01000047.1:512418-543850 GCA_001586405.1 Phoebis sennae | reverse complement strand
AATCTGTATAATGTATATATTGAAAACGCACCTTTAATTTCATTTCCCGATAAAGAAATTTGGTTTCATCGCTTTTACCTTGTTGTTGTTGTTGTTGTTGTTGTTTCAATTTTTTTTCTAATTTCTATTCAGTATCGTTGTGTAAATAAACTTAAACCCTTATTAATCAAAGATAAATCTGCAATTTTTGTATGAACATATTATTAGGTACTTCTTAATATGTATCTAATTAAAAATTAATTAAAAATGCGATCAAGCCGAATTGCAAAAAATATATTTGTTTTTCCTGGCTACCTACTTTATCCGTTTACAAACTTCGCGGCCGTTACTTAACGAAATATTTTCACGAGCAAAAGTATATAAACCGTTTTCCTTGTTTAACCAGAGTATAACAACATTACAGGTCCCTAATAAAAATATCCCCGCGTTATATGCAATATAAGCCTACTTTCGTATCCGCGATAATCTCCTTCTTCTGTTTTGAAAAGGTTCAATAGAAGTTTAAAATATTTTAGGGTAATGATTAAATATTTCAAAACTTAGATATACTTATGTACGCCTGGTAAAAATAATTATGAAATAATCCTTTTAAATATTTTAAAGATTACAACTTAGGTACTACAAAGTTATTGTGCTACGTATCAATCAATGTTTATTATATTTTGTTACACAATTCAAACCTAATACAAATAACTATTATTTATACTTTTCACTTATTTTGGACTCATGAAATATGTCTAAGCAGGTAATAAAATCCTTAGTACAAATAAGAAAATAAAAAGGTAAAATGCTTTCATATACTGAAGATCTGCATTTTTTGTATCACTTTCATCCATCGTGGTGTGAAACTACACTAAGAGATTATCTTGCCCTTGTAGCCACTTATTGACGTTCAAGTTCCTAAATCCAATCTCAACAGACATTTCCCTCATAGCTCGGCATTCCCGTCGTTTCGCTCTGGTGGAATTTATCAATTTAACCCAAATTCCACCCATCCAATCCAAAAATTCAAAGAACACATATTCTTTTTATCCCCGTAACTTTGTCACAAGATTCCATAGTATTCAGCGGAATAGTTTACAGGTTTACCGGTTGCATTATTCACATTATAAATTACCTGCATTTCATTGCTCGCAAACCATAAATGTTTACTTACACAAAAAAGATTTTATATAGTTATATTGCTTGTGTAAATTAAGACGAAAAATTTAGAAAATAATAATGCTAGTGCAAAATGCCAAATGGTATTATTTTTATTATTTTCTATACAATATGAACATAAAATAGACGCTTTTCTAGTTCTATTTACGAAATCATTTTAGTATCTCACGAATATCATTTCAATGGATAATGTGTTTCATAATGGAATATAATTCAAAAATAATCCGCTTCCTCTTTGTTTTATGGAATTAAATGAATAAAATTATCATTCGTATAGGGTTTAGCTTTTTGCGGCGGAGCTATAAGCGTGAAGGTTTATTTGAGTGGTGAATATATGAATGAGTGTTTTTTAAAACCACTTGAAGCTTACGATTCAGTATTGAAATAAGAACCATTGTGTGCAACGTTAAGTTAATATATGCTTTTATAAAGAGGAAAGGTTGCTTGTTTGTTTGAACTGAATAGGCTACAAAACTATTGGACCGTTTTGGAAGAAATTTTTTAGCTTTTATCCCGAAAATCGGGTAAAACCGCGGAACTCAGCTAGCATATCATAAAATTTTGTGACGTTGTGAAATTCTGTGCAAAGGCTGCGTAGTCGTCTTGTTCGAATTTTAAGAATATCGTAGTTAGTCTACTAACTCTATAGTTATAAATTCTTGATATCAAAATAATCGATTCTGTGGTGTTCGCTTGATAGAGTTAAATATTCTAAATTATCTTCACGGCTCGTCGCTTTCACTAACTTCAGTATTAATACACTAAGCTTTGTATGAAATATGGATCTTGTAATTGGGCTTTTAATTCATTCATTTTGGTACTAACTTATTGGTTTATTCCAAATCTGGGTGAATAAACTGGTCTCATTGTAAATTAAAAAAAATATATTAAATATCATTTTGTAGTACCTGAATTAATTACCTTACTCTCTTTACCAAGAAATTGTAGCCTTCATTTCTTGAGTAAATTACAGCGTCGTCGCTTAAATATGAAACCGAAAGAAAAATTTCGTCAATTACGGCCATCAAAGGACAAAATCCTGGAGTTTAAACGAATTTCTTTGTTGGGTGTCGCTCGTCCCGTCTTTTTGATGTAAGTTACTTGTTTTGTCTATTTTGCTACCTTTAACGATTTGTTCGATTTTTTTTCAAGGTTGTTATATTGTGAGTAGTACGATAATATAGCTACGAGTCTGGAACTATTAAGATAGCACAAGTTTGTAATTACTTATGTTTTGTGACCAGCACATCAAATTAACTAAAGCAATAAATAAGATGAAAGATAGTTTTTGGCAACTCTTAGTTATGAGTGTCATAAACATATCCAAACATTTTTCTTAACTTCGGGTAATAAAAGTAGGACAACATTTATACGCTGAGTACTGTCGATGGTCCCAATGGAAGTTTTGACACCCGTTTATTTTATAGAATTGCGCACAATATTCCTGCTTGTGACATTTCCTTTGTTCGTACCCTTCATATCAGAAGAACAAATGAATCTGATTTACCAAGGAAAAGTTAACTCACTAGAATGATGCACAATAGATAAAAGGAAAAATTAAACGCGACTTTGATAAACAATAGTCATTCAATGGTGATGGTTTTGTTTTATATACAATGTGTCATCAAGCCATCTTTTTTTTGATAACCGAAAGAAAGGTGAAGCCAACTTGTATTTCTTTCTAAGTTTCTCAGTATTTTTCCAGTTTTCATATGAGAAGCTAAAATAGTGAAAAAATGTTGTACCTGATGTCATTCACGGTTCCAAAATAATATATACTTAATGGGGAAATCAATTAGCATACAAAATAAGGTAGTTAAACATCTTATGTGCGTCAATGTTATTAGATGCTGAAGTGCGTCATCATACCTCCAGTGCTATGCTTTAAATTAAACTGCTCTGATTTCGGAGTTTTAATTGGTTATTAAACAATCCTCATCTGTTAATATTTCTTCACAAAGAAGCAATTGTAAAACGAAGTATAGAAATGTTGTACTTATAATGCATTCACCGTCGAGCATAGGTGCACTTAGTGTGTAATATAAAATATTTCACATCACTTCTTCTCATCACTTATTTATTAGAAGTGATAATGAATTGATTTTGTGACAAATATACAAAAAATCTCTCATATTTACAATACACATAAATATAAATATACGTAAATCTGTAAATCACTTTTATGTATCGCACGTAGAACAAAAGAACCTATACAAGTTAAGACAACCTGAAAAGGTTTTCTATCAACATTTACAAAAAGGCGACTTAATCCAATCTAAGAATAAAATAAGGGTTCTTTCCGATGGATAACTGTGTTTTTTCCTACATCATTTATCACGTGTTACATTTCGGAAAAGATTAATGCCGTATAAAGTTTTATTCGGATCTTTTTCCTAAATCTGAATGGCCCATTATTTCAAATTAGTATGTAAAAGGAAATAATTATATTTCGTACGTATCAATAAATAAATGAAGTTATTTAAATACAATTTTGTCAGTAAACTAAAAAAAGGGGGTATGTAGTCTTTTTCTGTTTCGATTTTTGTTCTATTTATTGCTTCACAATTTATCACGAGTAAGCGAACTAGTATAATGTTTCACATAAATTCATTGATAAGGCATATTTAATTTTTCAAAGAATATTATAAACAAACTGATGAATATGTAGATCTACAAAAACCGCAGTAGCTAAAGAGAGCTTAAGAGCGTTACATATTAAATGTTAAGCTCGTTTAAAAACAAAAATTTAATATTCTTTAACAGAATGCCAAAGCACATTTCATATTATAAATTCAAAGCATAAACCAGTGCGATGTAAAATGCACATAGCTCGTATTTAGTACCGAAAAGTCGAATTTATTTTGCTTTCAACTATAGTATCGAAGTAATTGCTGTGAGTCAAGCTTAACTGTATTGATTTCCCCGATATCGCCGAAATGGGTCATCTGGTTATTTTAACAATGCTATTTTATTGCGACTTACGGTTTACCACCGCATCTTCGTTTTATGAAGATGTCTTTTCATGGTAACGCTCCGGTCCTCCATCAACACTAATACTAAAGAATCCACACGACTTTCAAATCGTCCAAGAGTGGTTTGCCAAACAAGGTCAAGTTTAAAAAAATTCAATTTAACCATATTTATAAACTTTGACTAATATTGTAATTTAAAAATTAAATTTTCACCTGGTTATCAAATGGGTGTAGGTCTTGCTTATTTAGGATTTCAAAACTATAAAAAGAAAAGTACTCCTCTTAACGAACTAATTGGGCTTGGCATTATCCAAACTTTTATACATAACAGAAATATAAATTAATTGAAGTAATTTGTGACTCGGTATTCCTTAAGCTACCAAAAATTGGAGAGCAAAGTTCTTTTTACAAGTATATAACTATGCAAAGTACAAGTATTTATATGAAATAGCAGGGGTTCGCTGTGAGTCAATCTTACTTTATTCATGCAAGAAGTTGTTTGACATTGGTAAGGTTAGGTTGATAAATATATTTAAAACACGATACTATATCCTTCACGCCGTAATGCTTTTAATAATTCAATTCATTTTGCTGCGTTAGATAGAACATTAAAACATCAATACATATTTATTTTTCATGCAGTCTAACCTCAACACAAACGACCAAAATAAATTATAAATGAACTGGCTTCAGTGTTAACATGGCGTATTTTAATGGCGATATTAACACATTCTATTGAGGCGTGGCTTTCAGCACAGCTTTCAGCTATATTAAACGATAAATGTGATTAAAGTATTCAGGTTTCTCGCTAATTGGAATAAATTTTACTCAGTCCAATATTTTTCTTTTGGTCGTGAGTTCTTATTTTAACATGCAAAGTTTATTTTATAGTTGCACATACAATCCGTATATCACAGTTAATTAATAATAATTGTGGTTATGTTCTATTTAATTCAAACTACCTGTGCCCCACGGTTTAACTCGCATAATTACCTCCATACCCATAGGATTTCCAGGATTAAAACTATCCTATATCCTTCCCCTGGTCCTAAGCTCTCTACGAATTTTCTGCCTGATTGGTCCAGCAGATATCGTAATATAGATATAAGTTTTGTAAAAACCAGAAGGATTAGAATTTGTTTTTTTTTATTATTGTATGATTACAATCTTGTATCGTTGATCGAAGTTATAATATTTTATCATCAGATAAAATATGATAATAAATACAGCCATACCTTCGAAGAGTACTATTATTTCGTTTCATACAGTGTATATTCATTAAATACATTTTAGATTTATATACATTCGGGTACAATACCGATCACTTATGAATGTATATCAATCAAACACAATTGAAACATATCGGGCGAAGGAACATCTGGTGTGTAGCGAATTACTCCGAAATGATAAATAGTACCTAAACTCGAATGCTAACAATACAATTTATAGTTTATTTGCTCTGAAATCAATGAGAATTAGCTATCAGATCATAATCAGCTTCGCTCCCGAAGTGTGGTGTACATAAACCAATATCCCTCCTTGATTATTAGACTATGTAACATAAAATTTGCATACAAAAGCGTTCAGAGGAACAAACAAATTCTAAAGCTTTATATTTTTAGTGTATATCATATAAGCTTACATATACTTTATCATACACGCATGAACAATAGAGTATAGATAATATAAATATGCCTATTGCAAAAGAAACCAAACAGGAAATACCAGTTTTGTTCTAACATTTAAGGAAAAACGTCGTAAAGGTACCGACTTCGGCTTAACAATCGCGTGCCATATATTCAATTTAGTATTCACTTCTGATGTTTCGAAGCGAGAATGCAAATATGTCACACCAAAAATTCGTACCATATCTCAGAATTCGCAGACATTTCAGTATATTACATTCTGTAAGCTGAAATGATATAGAATAATTCTTCAAATCGTTGGCAAATAAATAATTTGCTCAGCTTTACTGCGGCTTTAATCTACTTTAAAATCCATTAACGTAAACCTTCAAAATTGTTTTTTGCGAGCGACCGCTAGCGAACGGCGTATCTTCGTCACACAGCTTGTTAATAAATAAACACTTCTAACTGAACTGAAAAAATATAAAGCCAATACCTTATTAAATTTTCATGAATGAAAATCTTCATAGAAAGGCTTAGCTTATCTATTTCTGCAGCGTTTTAAAAAATCTTTTCAGTCATTTTTTACAACCGTTTCAGATATATTTTTGAACATTTTGAAGAAGAAAAATTGCTTAGCGCTGTAAAAAAGATCAATACGTTGAGTCATAAAATAAACGATCCGTGAATAACGATTTGTTTGCAAAACAATAAAATACGAGCGCCAGTTTGGAAACTCATATAATTTACAAAGTTTCCGAATGTTGGGTGTATACATATTACTTACCCAATTGTTAATTGCTAACGCAGGCCTATTAGATATTTAAACGTTATATACATGTATATATTTATATACCAAAACAGTATTAGTACATAAGATTTTAATTCATACCTGAGAATTAATAACAAAACAATAATTATAGAAATGAACCAACAAATTTACTTTAGCTCTAAATAGTTGAGAATATATTTGAAGGAAATGAAAGGATGAAGTGCTTCAAATAATAATAGAAGAAACAATTCAAAAAGACTTTGAGTAAGAGGAACAAAGAATTCATGTAGATTACATCAGCGTATACTTAGATTTCTAATTTACAGTAATATTATAAAGTGAAAAACTTTGTTAGTTTGGTTGTAATGAATAGGCTCAAAAACTGCTGGACCGATTTTAAAAACTGTTTCACCGTTCGAAATCTACAGTAGGCTTTATTTTAGAGATTATCTATACATATAATAAAAGAGTAACCGAACCATTTCTGTACATTGAATATTTTTCAAAAAGAGTGATTGGTATGTAATATGTATGTTCCATAGATACCAAAACCATGGTTAGAATTTTTTTTTTCTGTTTGTCTGTTTGTCTGTTTATCTGTTTGTCTGTTTGTCTGTTTATCTGTTTGTATGTTCGTCAATCACGTAATAGCTACTGGGTAGATTTTGATAAAATTTCACATGCTGATAAACCAATATTAGGTTCAACTTATAGGCTACATTTTATTTGAAAAAATAATTTTTCAGGGTGGCTCTCCATACATGTAATCGGAGGGTAAAAAAATAAATTCGCTAATACATCATTAAATGAGATATCATTGGATAGGTATTTGAAAATAAAATGGAAGTTTCTAAATGCGTTTTTTGCTAAAATAAATATTTTTTGAGATATACGCTTCTAAAGTCGTAAATGTGTCACACCACGTGAGAATATGAATGTGATTTTGGTTGAGTTGCGGACATGCCTTTTTATACTTTAACGTATAAGTTAAGAGTATAAAAAGGCATGTCCCCAATATCTATATGTTAAGACTTTAAAAACGCTTAATGAATTATTAAAAACCTTCAAAAAAATAACTAGCTCTCCGCCCGTGGCTTCGTTCGCGTGGGCTAAAATTTTCTGTATTTTGAAGAGGCTTTGATATTAAAAAAAAAACTTAAGACATGCGCATACATCAGCGGTGCGACCGTAATTATTTTAGACTTTTGTTGTGCGCCTCTACAAAATACAGAAATTAGTAGCCCACGCGTGCGAAGCCGCGGGCGGAAAGCTAGTTAAATAATATTACGCTACGGCAGCGAAGCCGCTCGGATAAGGTAGTCTCCTTATAAGCTATGGAGCTCAGAAAGCTCTTCGGAGCAAGAAACAGCCACGGCATAATCATAAAACAAAAGTTACAGTGCCAATAATTTCCTCGATAATAATTTCAAGCGGCAGTTAAACCGCCTCAATTTCCTTATTTAGTTAGGTATAAAAACATTACGAGAGCCTCATAAAAGGACCCTTGCGACATCAAAAAGCCTACATTTATTACCGCGGGTTTAAACTTCTATCCAATATTCCTCGACGGGCTTGATCCTATATTATTTGCTATTGACATTATCCATGATTCACGATCATAATTCAATATTATGTTGCATGTACTTACGATATTTTTATGGAAATGTATGCGATAAATTTTTTCAGCGCGCGCAAACGCAATCGCAAAAAAAATAGAAATAATAAGTACCTATTATTTACTCGTAAAATAAAAATGTTCTTGCGCTTCAAAATATCTTCCATCCATCAAATTATTTTCCATCACCGAAATTTAATATTATATGTGAATCATAGAAGCATTAGTCATCAGGTAATTCAACGAGATTAGTTTGTCGATATCTTCGATTTCCTAATACTCTCACGGAGAATACAAACTTTACCGGCTAATATTGGCACAGCGAGAGTCAATAATCAAACACTTCAGTTGAGCTGGAGTCCCGGGGGATTAAAGTCGTGTTTACAATCAGAATAAACAACCTTTATTTTGCTTTAGACCGTTTGCTCTGTGCAATATACTGAATAAATTGGTGTTCCTACTCAGCAATTCAGCTCGCTTTGTGCTATTTATGAGAAATAACTAACCACTCGCTTCTCGCATCTCTAGAGCATCGAAAAATTTGTTATTTCTGGAAAGTGTCGTTCCTTATGATTTCCAACTAAATATAATAAACGCAATTTGGAATTGCATTTGCAAGCAATGCATTGATTCGAATCTGAAAAGGGATATATTCTATGCATTCAATTTAAATGTAATTTCAACATTAAACAGAATTGCTAAATGAATTTCCTGAACTAAATAGGGTTTAAATGTTCATGAAACGGCTTTAGAAGTCCATTATACAAACCGATAATAATGCACTCTGCATAGTATATTTTGCCCAACTAAACTGGATTACTAAAGGTTGAAATTATAATATTTATACTTCATACTCCACGATATGACGGTCTTATTAATCTTCGTTACATTAAATCTACCTTTAGCAATTTCATTATGTTTAACGAACCAAACTATTAAAAGATTATGGGATTATACTCTCTGGGTATAATTTAACTAAAACGATATATTTTTGCCGTTCTGAATATTTTATTTAGTTTCTTACGACGACAGTATTAATTAATCTAAGTTATATCGTTTATTATATAATACTTATGCCTAAGTAATTAAATATAATATGCGAAAACAAGCTATGCTCGGAAAGGTTCGCGTAGACTACAAAATTTACGAACGATGTTTTTATTTTATCGTTAAGGTTTCTTTCTGATATCTGTAAAACGCTTATTCTTGATCAATGCACATCCTACTATCTTAAAAATTAACAATATTTTTATTCACGTTAAGAATATTTAACAAAAACTTAAATGTGTATATTTTAGTGACTGTTGCATGTACGTAATAAAGTTACTTAACATTTTTATATAAAAATACGGTGAGTATGCAATAAGTTTCTATAAAGAATATTAATAAAAAAAAAAAACATCTACGTTCCACAGAAAAATATTACTTCAAGAGTTTGTAAAACAATTTTAATTTATGAGTTCGCTTCTGCGTTTTATATGAAGATTGAATGTACCTATTTTTATCTTATCTAATGTTATCTTTTTTACGTATGTAACATAATAAATAATAAATACGTTTACGTAAAGAATGTTTGTAAATCTCTGTTTTAAAGTTTTTTTGTTTTGTTTACGAATCGTAATATTATTTGTATAGAAAGTAACATTAGTGCCTTCACTGATCTGCATCTTACGGATCGCTTTACATACAAATAATCCTCTGCGTTCCACACCAGCCTATGGGCGCTTAACTTGATATTAAAGTACCCTTTATTATTAACGACAGTTAGTGATGGTAACGTGCTTTGAAGAAAGATTTTCTTTATTAAATATACATTACTTTTACGCGTAGACATGCCACAGCTTTCATGTGGCTTTCGATGGAGGGTTATGTAATGAACTATCGAGTGTATCATTAGGGGTTACCATCACAAATTACAGACCATTACCTCGGCTCGCTATAATCTCAGTATTATGCTCAAATTATCACGCCAAACGGCTTGTTATTTTGCGTGGGATAAATAAATCCGTATACAAGTTGTATGTCTGTGTATTTTGTGAAATACATACAAAGAGAAAAATTTGAAGTGAATGTTGTGTGATCATATAATATAAAACCTAAAGAAGCTTTGGTTATATTTCTTTATGTTGTAATGATCAATCACAACAATTAAATTACAAATAATCTAAATTATTCGATCTTAAAAGCACTCCGTAAAATTAATTAAAAAGCATTCTATTTTTATTTTGTCTATTTTTGGACATTTTTTGTCATCAAAATCGGGAACGTAATTGAAATCCTCGCCCACATGCCTGCGTCGACGAAACTTGATTTTAGACCTTTTTAGAACACCGAAAAGATTCCATTACTTTAAAAGATATATACGAACGGAAATTGGGAAAATTGCTAAAAAAGGGGCGAATGATTGACGGAAAAATCACATTTATGACAGGCTACATGGCCTTTTTAAGATGACGGTAATCACAAGGTATTACTTTTTAATGAAAGAATCATATTTAAATGTGACAAAGTCCTAAAAAATTTTATTAACTCCCGAAATTACAGAATTCCCGAATTGAATTCCAATGATTTCCAAAGAAAACTTATCTGTCTGGATAAACTTTCCAAACTTTGACGTCGATTTATATTTCAGCTCGGAAAGAAAATTAAGCTATTTATTTCTTCGGAACCGTTAAAAGTGGAAATTCTTTTGATTGTAGTTTCAAGTTTTCGCATTAAAATAATTGTACTTTGCTTAATCACTTTCAATTTATATTATAATTATGTGAATCAGGATAATCACTTAGAAATTGTACTTCAAATTCTTTGTTACTTGATACTTCATAAAATGTTTTAGAATTTTCATTGACTGTTATATTTTGTTTGTTCTAGGCAACCCCCGCAACAAATGTGCTCTCCAGCCCGGCCACAGTCTCATGGACTGGATAAGATTAGGGAATTCCGGTAAAGATCTCACAGGCGTCGGTGGCCGCATTCGTTCTGTTTCACCAGCAGAACTTGCCTTACATAATACTCAAAGTATGTAATATATTTTAAAGGTTTTCTCTATAATATTTAACAGAATGGCTAATTAACATTTATATTGTTTCAGATGATGCGTGGTTAGCGATTCGGGGACGTGTCTATAACATCACTTATTATTTACCGTATCATCCTGGAGGTAAAACTATAAACGACCTATGTTTAAACTTTAAAATTTAAATATACTTAATAAAAATACTAAGGTGTTTTGAGAATACATGAATTGTATTTTTAATAAATTAATACTAATGTTATTTGTTTAGAAGAATCAAAAATAATCAATGTGTCTTTTAAGGTCCTGAAGAGTTGATGCGCGGTGCTGGAATGGATGCGACAGAACTCTTCGACAAAGTGCACCCCTGGGTGAATTATGATTCATTATTAGCAAAATGTCTTGTAGGTCCACTTTCTTTTGATCGACCAGATGCTGAAGAATTATTCGGTACCTCAAAATCAGAAAAACTAAAAGAGCCATCAAAAGCACAGGAACTTGTAAGGAAATCAATGGAGAATCTAGCCAATTGTATAACGCCTGTAAGAAAAAAGATCACGGCTAAGAGTGAAGAAAATGTCAAAGGTAGTCCCCCGAGTAAGATTATGCAGAGCTTAATTCAGTCGAGCGATTTGCCTGTATCGATCAGCCGAAGAGCCGCGTCGAGTCCAGCCAGGACGAAAGAGAAATCAAAAGACTCGCCGCCTCAACTACGCTTTGATTGGATACAAACTTCGACAAAACTCATAGTTTCCATATATACTGGACCTTTAGCAAATCCCGGCGGTTGTGCCAAGTTACTGGAAGGATCTTTATTAATTGAGGTTGCAACTAACGGCTGGCTTAGAACTATAAGGCTTATACCAGAAGGTACCTTAACGGAACCTCTGCAATTAAAAGTATTTTCTGAAAGTGGAAAAATAGAAGTAAGTATGCCCACAACAACATGTTCTTTTTTATGAAGTAATTTAGTGATAATGGTTGATCTATTGCGCATTAACAATGACTAACATGAATTCCAATGTAACGTTATAGTAATATATCTTATGCTTATTACTTACATTATAGTCACAGTAGGCTAAAATTTACCAAGAGACTGTTACGAAAATAATAATACTAACTCGGCTAGTTCTTCATAATTTTAAGAAAACCTTGAAGAAGGATTTTGTTTTGTTCTACGAACAGAAGCTAGCTTATACATAGTATTATATTTTAGTCTCCGAGTTGTAATTTACCCTTCTCATATAGAAAAAGTATAATAAACTATGAGAACTATTTTCTTGTGTTTGTTTTAACGCGAGTACTTTCTATATTAATTAAAATACTTTTTAATGGTCACGGGTGACCACGCTCGCAGTAAAGTGTTCGAAACTTCCGCCTTGGGTTAATAAAAGTATAAAATAATATATAGTAAACCGCGTTTAAAATCCTGTTAAAAGTATTCCTTTTAAACTATGAGTATTTCAAAACGTGTTTAAGATGGATTCATATACCATTATTATTTTTGTATCTAATAGGTAGTTGCCTTAAAATCAGAAAGTAAGGTATGGAAGGGTTGCGGAGAGACTATATTGGGAGAACCTATGCAAATTACAACGGCCAGAAAAGTTGAATGCCGTATAATGGACGTCGGTAAAGTGTCCCATGATACCAGCCTCATCACGCTAGCTCCAGTCTCAGGACCAGTGTTAGTTCCTTTGGGACACCATGTGCGAGTCCATCATACGAGTACAGGTTAGTATCTATAAATACCCCAATAAAATTAGTAACAAAGACATTATAGAGAGACAGTATAATTTATTCATTATTATAATTACAACCCGACATTTCGAATACACAACGAGCGCTCTCTCTGGCAGGCAGTCAATCCACAGTCCGAAAATTCTCAACATTGTATTCCTTATGAAATGTAATTTTCCACTTCAATTTTAAAATTAATTGTATTATTATTGTGTTAGTAGTTTTGAAAATCTCAAATATTTTAATGGGCAATACTATCTTCATTTGGCAGATTCGGAGTGCATTCGCTCATATACTCCAATTGGCGATGGTTGGGACAATCAGAGTAATGAATTCAGTGCTCTGAAATTAACGATAAAGAGGTACGAGCGTGGAGCGCTATCTCCGCACCTTACATCCCTGAAACTTGGTGATTTAATTACGATATCGGGGCCTTATGGGAATTTTACGCTGCTACAGGTATGTTGGAAATATGTTCTATTTAATCATTTCTCATTCACTTTGTTTATTCCAATTCATTTTGATGACGTCTGACGGAGAATCTTCAAATTTTAAATATGTACCTTTATCTTAAAGGTTAAAATGTTAACGCCGGAGATGGTAAAAACAATAGTTAATAGCAATAGAATCTAAATAATGTTCACCATCAAGTTGTAAAATTATATGGGTACATTTTTTACGAGTAAATTCACCTTTCTTCGTGTAGGTATCTCTTTTCTAAAACAGTTTTCGTGATATCTTTTTAAGTAATCTCGTCCCTTGTTCAACCTTACCGCAATACTTACTTTTCTCCAATTTCTTTTAAGGTAGACAATGTATTCGAAGTAATTGTTACGGACGGTTATTCGTGATATTAGTTTCCATTACGTCTTTTTTCTTGATTTCCTAAAGTTCAATGAACGGTTAATTCTTTAGTTCTGTAATGTAATAAATACTTGATTAAAAATCTAGTAACTTTTTGATCAAAAAGATCCCACTTCTTTACACTAAAAAGTATTAATTACATTGATACAAAGTGTAGATTTCTCTGGTCTCCTTTCATTAAATTCCTCAAAGACAAGAAAAGAAATACGAAAATTAGAACTTTTATCTACACAAATAAAACAAAGAATTGAGTACCGCGACCGCTGCCATTTGGAAGTCGATTAAAAATTAAAGGCCAAAAGACGTTACGTTCGTTATTACTAAATTAGGTATAAGTCTAGAACGTGCCTTTTGCTCCACTAAACCCCAGGGACGATGAATATTCAAATTGAATGCAAAATGGATTAGGTACAGCAAATTAAACGTGTAAGCCTTAATGAATAGACCTTTGGTCATTTGAATCTAGGTGCCCAAGGTTCAATATACATTTCTGAATACTTATTCTGAAAGCTTGTTGGTAAATTGTTAAGTAACTGACAGTAGCCCATGAACATCTTCAATATCAAAAATGGATTGCTAGCCTGAAGGAAGGGGAAGGAATAGCGAGAGGATTATTGTGGGGTGGTAATTTCACCGGTGCCAGATTGGCCCAATTGTGCAATGATCGGTTCCCACTCTTTTATTGCTGACGATGTGATGCAGCAGAATTACCCTCTGTCGCCCCTTATGACACCCACGGCTAGAAAAGGGGTGGCGACACATATAAGGTGTTTCATAGCTAGCGTTTCATATTTTTACGGGACATTCAGAACGTGTACCTAAAAACATAAAAAATAATGAAAAGGGTCAGCATTCTTGAGTCAATGAACGATTGAGAAAGGTTGAGAGCAAAGAACGTAAATCATTACACTGGATCAAGAGCGGGATATTGGTAGGAGAAAGCGAAATAATAGATAGTGTGGTGAAAAAAACAAAAAACCTTCAATAAATAAATCATATTAAATTAACAAAGCCTCGCCGACCCTTTTTATTATTTTTACATGTTTAGATACACGTTCTGAATGTCCTGTAAAAATATGAAACACCTTATATGTTCTAAATCTCTTACCCGACGCCTGTTATTTTGGTTACTTATTTTTCGAAATTTTTAATTATTATTAAAATAATCTTGAAAAGAAAGATATTCTTAACAAAAGTTTGTGAAGACAAGACATTAATTTATATAAAAGAGATTATCTTTATCGCAAAAGAAAAACATTTAGCCGATCGTCCTAATAGGTATTGAAAATCCCGCTTTGCATATTTACCCGCCTAATTACGTTCAATTTTTACGCAAAGCAATTTAAGCCCTCATTCCATTTACGTAAAATTTTATGTATATTGACGTTTTGCGGCACCATTCATCCATCATAATTTTTAGGCGCGTCACATCACCTGCTATAGATTAAAATAAATATATATTTTTTTGCAGTTAAAACCAGTGAAGACAATATATCTTATAGCAGCCGGAACCGGAATAACACCTATGCTTGGTTTGCTAAGATTCATGTTGTCTAGATCAAATCCTAGATGGTAAGTTTAAAATCGGGGAACGAATTAAATCGATGACATAAAACCATTATATTAAAATTAAAATTCTTTATTTTTCCAAATTAGTTTTGAAATCATTAAGATTTAAATTGTTGTTGTTTCAGTGAACGAATACATTTAGTTTTCTTCAACAAAACAGAAGACGATATACTTTTCAAAGAGAAATTTGATGATACAGTTCTACAAGACGACAGGTATTTTGATGAAATATACATTTGAGTAGAAATAAATAAATTCTGTTTACACATATATCATGTAAATCATATTCCATTGTTAACTGTTTTGAAATGAGTAAAACAAATGCGATATAATTTTTGTTTAATAAAGCAATAAATTTATATTATTTATCGATCTTAACCGATTTTAACCATTGTTTCATTTCAGACTTAAGGTACTACACGTTCTATCAAATGCGGGTCCCACGTGGACGGGACTAAAAGGAAGAATCAGCGTGGATATCCTTTCCCATGTCATTAGTAAAGAGTCAATTGCCTCAGAAGGAAACACACATTTTGCGTGTCTTTGCGGTCCAACAGAATTTACACACACTGGAATGGATTTGTTGAAGAAAATTGGCATGAAAGAGAACTCTATACATGCATTTATAGGATAAAATGATGCTTAATATATTATAGGAGGTCTATAATAAGGGTTTACGTGCAAAGTATTTTTAAATAATTTTTACAAGTCCTGCACTTATTTTTTAAAGTATATTATGTAAAATATTATGGAAATTTTGATATTAAAAAGACATACTAAGATATTTAAGTCAGAGTTATGATTACCTAATAAGTGCGTAGTTACATAAGTATTGCTACTATAAATAAGATGACACAAAAGCACTAAGCACGTCCGGTGAGTGAGACATAATGTAAGTATGAATATAGTTCAAGAAAGTTTAAATTCTATAATTTTATCAATAATAGGATTCACCGTAGAAAATAATTACTTCCCTATCGTGATACCTACATGCTATTATTAATGTCTTGAAAATACGTACATAGGGTAAGTTTTAGGTATGTTCCTCTTAATAAAATAAGTTAGATTTAATAGGGCTCAAAATTATTTTTGTGTAGTGGTTTTATTATTGTATTTTTTTCATTAGCTAATATTAATTTAATTTTATGCCCTGAAGTAGCAGTGTAGCCAAACACATTGATTGCAAGCCTTTATTTAATCCATCCAATAATATTCTAACATACTTTACTTTAATTTTCGCATATATTAAAGGAAATATTCATGTTTCAAGAGTGCAATACTACAGTATTAATTTATTACAATAAATATGAATAATATTGGTATTTTCCATTAAAAACTACAGATTTTTTATTAAATAAATTGTAAATAGATGAATCTTTTAGTCTAAGAAATAACACTTCAAAAAGGCAATTTTATATTTTTTAATGTTTGAAATGGAATTTTGGGACAGTTTGTAATATAGATTTAAAATAGCTTTAGTATCAAATTTTATTTTATGATAAGGTGATTTCGTTTGTTGTAAAAATAATGTTAAAAGTGCCTACATTCCAAGTAATATTTGGTTAACTTGTACATTGTATTTTTTGGTATGCAGTTGGTTTTTAAATAAAACGGAGATAATAATGTTCTTTATTGTTTTTTTTTACACTGTTATGTTATATATCTCATCATTACACAAGGTGAAAATATATTTTTTTATTAAATTCGACAATCTTATTTAAAAAACTTATTCTGAAACCTAAGCCAGAAAATATAAAATATGATGCAAATAGAATAATATAAATAATAAGAAAGGTAATTCGAAAGAAAACACAAGTTTAAAGGAACATTGTTATATTACAACAAAACATTACACAAATCATTTCAAATTAAATGCTTGCAGTAACAATCCTCAGCACCTTTGGTACTCTCACTGCCATTTACTCCACTTATCACAAAATCTTTACCAGAGCGACGAAAAGCAAACTAAAATGCGAGAAAACTTTACATGCGATGTATTTTGGTACAAAATAGCTACAAAAGAAAATCTCTATACGAGTCAAGTAACACACACAAAGATACCGACCACAGACAAGATATTTCGGGTCACTTTGAAACAGTCTGAAAGCGAATGTCATCAATTTCGGGACACGTATCTGTGTCTATGTGCGTAGGTATTACGAGAACAGTATGTATCTATCCGAGATTGACTAATGTATATATCTGTTTGTGACATACTCCTAGTACTAGGTATAAGATCCCACATAAGGTTGACCTATGAATCACCAAAAATTATGTACGCGCATAACTTCAGAACGACCGCACCAAATTGGATATTTTTATTGTAATCCTGATTCTTGATATGTCAGGACGACTTCGAAATGAAAAAAACCTGAAAAGTGACAAATTTGGTTCCATCTTTGCGAAGCCAGCGCGGGCAGATAAAATTTCACACGTAGACGAATACATGATTTCCCGTTAGTCATGACCTCAACTCATAATATTTAAATTTAGTAATCGGTGATGAACTTAAATGTATGATGTACTTAAATGTATTAAGTAAAAAAATCACTCCTTGTTTATTCGCCTACCTGTATTAACTAAAAAAAATATGTTTAATACCGTAAACAAATGTCAACCTTATGTTAGATATTAATAGATATATGCAAATCCGGGCCGATATAGTTTTGTCGGTACAAATATGTTTATTACGGCTAGTTTACACAAACAGGTACATCAGTCATTTGTTTCAGAAGATATTTGATGATTCGTTGCCGAAACGCTATTGAAAAAAATGTTAAAATTTTGTTGCTCCAAATAATATTTACCCAATCGAATTAATCCTACGAGACTTATTAATTATTTGTTTTTCATTAAATTACTTTGCGATTAAAATTAATAATAAAAATATCTGTATTAAAACAAACGCTTTCCCTGTGGAATGCAACTAAAGCAAACGCTAAAATGTATATAATTTGACAAATGCCGTCCCTAGTCTCTAAGAACACAAAATTATATTGTTAGTTTAATCTATTGAATAAACTGTGACGTTTATTTATATCAAAGCTAAAGGTTTTAAATCAGAATTTCGTAAAAAAGAACTTGTACACCGATAAATTAAATTTCAAGTTTTTGACAAATTTGTGTAAATTATTTGTTATCACTAAAACGTATACGGAAAAAAAACTTAAATTTTGTATGTTAATCCGTTTCATTATTGATTTCTAAGGGATCACAAAAAATGTCTGATGGTCAGCAAATCCATTATCTCTACGATTAACGATACTATCTGAAAGAATATAATCGACATTTCTCACTTCTGAGTATGGAGGAAAAGTTATTATTAAGCCTCTAAAATAAGTTCTTATATCAAGAAAATTAAGAAACTAACTTCTCTTTATCTGATACTTTTCCAATAATATTCCCTTAAATCGTGTCGTATATACTTAGCTATTTACAATACAGATTATTTCAAACTACTGTACACGTTTGATAAAAGGATTATTATACAATTATCTTCCATATCTTGCGCCACACTCGAAACACGTATTAAAATGGAAACTTACAATGCGACTATACTTTATTTTGCCGAATTTTAAAAACAATTTAGAACGTGACATTTATATACTTTAAGAATATTTTGGATTAATGATAAAATAGTAGTCCGCCTTTTAAAACCGGTATATGATTAAAATAGTATTTATATCTGCAATATGACACTGAATTATTCATATTATACATTTAATAATATGCAGTAATCGAAAAGTCAAAATCAAGTCTGTATTAGATTTCACTAAAATATTTAGACTTGTAAAGACAAAAAATCATTTACCACATTTAACTTCATCGACATTGTAATGAGTGAAATATATCAATAACAAAACAGTATTGAGAATTTTTTTTTTGTATTTTTATACAGATATGCTAATCCACAATCTATTATTAACATTATTAGCTAAACTTTTGCATTTCACTTTCCATGAATTCATAGCCATATATATAAATCTGTTACAATTAAATATTCTATGTGACATTATTTCCATTAAAACATTTACATAATGCTATTGTATCTAGCAACACTCAGAATGTTAAATGCCTATTTGTATGTAATATCTATGCTATCCGACGCTGCGTTAATTTTATGTTGTACTGCGTAGAAACTAAAAAGACTTTGTTTCTTGACACTACTTAATATTTTTATTATAACTTTTTGACGTTTAAGGAAAAGGACGTCCAAAGAAAAAAATAAGATTTTTGTGGCAGTTCAAAAAGCTCAGTGATTTTCACCTGGTTTACAATTTTTATATTTTTGAAATAATGGTTTTACCTAAAGAAAGCCCGTCATTGATTATCCCATTAATACGGAAAAGGCACAGCAAACGACAATTTTTACTAGAAAAGTTATTTAAAGTACGACACATTACACAAATATCAAACGTTTTGTGGTATACACTGTAGACTATTTGAGTCGAATATTTTATAACATTAAGTACATACATCTATGATAATTATTAAATACATTGAGAAATGGAAAATTAGTCATGGATGGCGTAAAAAGTTTTAGTTCTTTGACTTTAAAACGTCAGAAGAGTGTGATAATTTTAACATTTTTTTTTTATTTATTAAGTAATTTAAATCAAAACAGACAATATGTATTAAAATCAAATGTTTATCATTTTTAATACAACATATTATGCCCTTTAATTATAAATTATAGATGTTTATTATTTTATTAAGAAATCGTTGAAACCAAATCAACTAAACGAGTTTTTAGCAAATATATACAACAATAATTTACACTATTATATTCCATTACACCACAATTTGTCCGAATTTATACAATGCATGGAAAATAAAGCGGAACGAAACAAAACTAAAGTTAATAAACCTAACGAATAATACTTATTGCTACAATCGAATATCCATATTCTTCCAATTTATAACCAAAAACCAAAGAATTTATAACTTAAATAAATCGAAAATTTCGTACTTTCGCCAGAAGTAACAAAAATTTTGTTAAAAATTAAAAATAACATTTTTTTAAAACAATATTTTAATGTGTTGCCATATTATGCATTAATATCATTAACAAAGAGAACGTCCCGATCTTTGAGGCCGACGTCGTGAAGTTTTGAGTGTCCGCGAGTTAGCACACGCTTCGGGAAGTTAGTGGTGATCTCGAACTCCTCAGGAGATTGGGGATGGCTGAAGACGAAATCATAGAGATCCTGAAAATACAAAAATATATCTTAGACCCAAAACATAATATTCCAAATAATCGGATATCACAGAAAGTATCTATCTACCTACCTACTAAATAATAAAAATAAAATATTGTCAATCTTAAAAAACATACTTTAATCTAGGTATCCTGTGTCCTGCACGATAGCAATAATCTAAAATTGTACTTTCTTTCACTAAATAAGTACACACTTTTATTGCCATTAAAATATTTTGTTAACTGCATGGACACGAATACGAATGTTGAAATTTTAGATGTTGAAGATTATATGCTTTTAATATTTATACAAAACTCGCATCGTGTTGAAATTTTAGACTTGCGAAAATAGACGAAAAATATTATGAAATCAATATAATTTTACAAGAACCCAAAAAACAAGATTTTCATATTATGAAAAATAATAACTTTTAAAGTAAGTTCCTCGATTTTTTAGTCCAACTAACCTTCGTAGTGTTAGCAAAAAGGAATCGCCTGGTGAGTCGCTCACCGGTCGGAAGTCTGATAAGCAAGGCCAACGCTTCTGGCCCAGCTTTTGGCTCTTCGGGTAAATTCTCTGCTATTGCCACTCTTGCGGCCTCCACCTGAGAGAAGAATTTAAAAATTAATAAAAATAATGTAATTATTTACACCCACCTTTTAAATTTCCAGTCAGTTACAACAAATTTATACAAAAAAATAACATGTTTAAAATTTTTTTTTTTGTAGACATTTTATTTTTGTAGAATATTTTTTTATAGTCATAGTGTGTCATATCTTGCATTATTGTGACTCACTCTAGGGAATGAAAACTAACTTTTTTGTTTGAATATAAAGAAAAAAATAATCTAGAGTTCAATGTACATTATATTACAAAAAAAAATAAGAATTTCTTGTAGAATTATTATTTCTTTTATTTTTTCTGACACAATCTTAAGTTTACCTCGTTTGTTTGATCAGTAGTTAGGATCATAAAGAGGAAAATGAGCATGTGCCTGATAAACCATACAAAAATATATTCACTTCACTTTGTTTTGTGAGTGAGAAAAGCATGTATTCCTTCCCTTTTTCCTGTCCTCTAATTCCTACCCTCTTCGCATTTGTGAATAGGGTTCCAGTTCATTTTGCCCCTCCTATTAATTATTTTCTAGAAATCAGTTTGTTTTTGTATTATTTTTTTTGTTTTTATATATCAGTTTCAAAGTTACCTCCTGTTTGTGCATTTCCTCCTGCTGCTTGCGCTGCAGGTCCTCATGTTCGCGCTGCGCGCGGGCGGCGCGGTCCGCGGCCCGGCGCCGCTCTTTCTCCTGGTCTGCTGCGAGGGATTCAGCGTAGGCTTCGTCCTGAGCCGCCCGGAGACGGGCTGTTACCTCACGTTCCACTCTGGTCAAAAATTATAGAGGAAATTACATTCAAGTACTTATATTTCAGACCTATTCTCTAATATACAATTTATTTTTTTTCTAATTCATGCATTCGGTTTATATTATAAAACTAGTATCTAAGATATACAAAATTAAGATAACAAAATCTAACCGAAATCTAACAATAAAAAAAAACTAACCGGTCACATTTGCAATAGCTGCTGTATTTTGAGGTTGAGATTAAGGCACTTTAATGTTTGTGGGCCAAAAAAACTACTCCACTACGTTTTATTTACAAATTGTGAAAACGCTTAACACTACATATACATACAATTGTTTATAATGGCTATTTTAAATAAATAAAACAATTATTTTAAGTGAAGTTTATAAACATACCTGTCAGCCCTCGCAGCAGTTAAATATGGTTCATTTTCTTGAACAATTCTTTGAAGTCTAGTCAAAAGTTGTTGTGGAGAGCATGGCCCCTCGCTCCTTGCCACCACAGTCATTCTGTGGTCTCGCACACACACCACACATATTAGGGGATATCTTCTCCCACCCACTGATTGAGCGACCCTCCATCCTTCAGAGGTATCCACTGAACAGCCCCAGAATAGAGCATGGGTGTTGATGAACTGGATAACACCTGGCTCTGATAGTGTGTTTCTGGAAAATATGTTACACTCATTTAAATCTTATCAGATTTATAAATAAGCCCCACAACTCACAGCACTAAAAGTTTGCTATGTGATCTATTTTCTTTTTGCCTTTCAAAATCTCTATAAATCAAAATATCATGCATCATTAGCACTTATCATTCTTACTTGATTGAACTAAAATATTACCTCTGTTGAAGTTAATCAATTATTATCAACAAATATTACTTATGGAACATTCAACCCGGGTTCCTAAATAAAACAATAAAAAACACAGATATTTATGCAAAAAAGTGTATAAAGAGAGTTCTTATGATAAGTTTATTAGAACATGAAGGAAAGTTACCTGCAGAAATTGGCTGTCTCTGGTGCAGATTCTGAATGTAGGTACACAACGAGGAACCTCAATTCATTTTTGGCATCATTGAGTGCCTGAGCGTAGGTCCCTTGATAGAATACAGGGTGCGGGTTAAAACGGGATGTATAATTGTTGATAAATCCCATCACATCCCCAAGGGGGTCTGTCACCACTGAAAGGAATATGTATCATAATTAGAATTACTTTCAATATAATTTTATTGAGGTGTGACTAAAAAAATATAATTAAATCTTATTACTTATAGTGTTATCATATGTGCATTGTATCTTTGATATTTATTACTCAATAGATGTGTATTTATATGGAACCACTTCTTTATATAAACACTGTTCATTTTTATTCAAAATCCAAATGTAACATTGTTTTATCTTTTAAGAAACAATTCCTATCTTAAATGTATGGTAAAATATTACGTAGAATCAATTATATAGCAATAAAGGGATACTTACATCTCCGGTCATCATTCCTTATGAAACTTAACAATAAATTCAACACTGATGATATTGTACTATAGCACACTGATACAACTAAGTTAACTACATATCGGAATAGTCCCGTTACACCACCGGGACCTTCTGGCGCATCGTCTGTGAAGACTTGTTGTGCTATATGATCGTGAACTACTGGAGGCGCTCGCGCTTCTGTCGCAAACACCGACGGCCTGCCTTCCCTTATATTTAGTTGCTCCTGAATGGCTACCTAAAAACAATGACAGTGATTACAATTCAAAGTCTTAATACGGAAAAAATATTCGATGACCTAAAAACGTTGTTTAATCAATAGACCAGTGAAAACTTACCTCTAGGTCCCACTGGTGTCTTTGCAAAACGTCTCTACATATTGACATATCTTCGATACCCGTTAAGTCTTGAAATTGCAGTATTTTATCAGTTTGTTCTGTGGTCAGGCCCATCGCATTGTCTTCCAGATTCATTTCTCCGTAAAAATAAACAACAACAAAATCACTAAGAATAATAAGATTTTCGTAAATCTACATACGTGTACTTGTGAACTTAAAACTATACAATTATTTTAAAATTCTTTATAAATTCTTTATTTTTACTTTACTTGAAATGAACAAATAACTAATCTTGTTTCAGTTTTCCGACATCATCTATTGAGATATGTCAATTTTGTGTCATTCATCTTTCGTTCGTGTCAAACCAAGAATTTAAGAAGTAATCGTGTCAACTTCTAATTTTCATTGCATGACAATAGTTGCACAACATGTTGCGCTTTTTTTTTTAGCTAGGTACCTATTAAATGCCTAAAACCTATGTCACTATTAAAATGAAGCATTGATATGTAATAATAGTCTTAATAATCTCATAATATTAACAGTAGGTCGATCTCCCGTATACACTACATTATTACTGAAAATGTTTAATTTCCAAATATAAATTCGGCTGTTTTAATTTTTCATTTATTTTGTTTAAATATTTATTAAGTTGTATGATTTAATCTTTACAATTTAATACGTCCCTATGGAGCCTTAAGCTAGGCGTACACATATCGCCATTGGATTCCTTATTATTATTTGTATAAATCCTTTATAATAATAATCCTTTTAATCCTTCCATAATAAATCCTTTGCATACGATTTTAATATGTGGACGCTTGACATAAGTAACTGCATATTTATCGACCCGATCTCCCCTATTGCATTGTTTTCATCATTTATGAGAATTAGTTACGATTATGGGTGAATAAATGAAAGGCACAAAAAACCTATAATATGACAATTTTATTCACGATTCTACCTTATTTATCGTGTTAAAATGTTTGCTTAATCATGTAAAAACGATTGGTTTTTCGTTTGTATCTCAGTTTGTAAAAAAACACATAAAAAGTACATAATTTACAAATTTATTTGGTTATTTTTAGACTGTTGGCCAATTTTGAAATTAAACTTTTCAGTGTGAAGAATTTTGTTATACTTAATTGTCAAAAAAGTAGTTTGAAATCATAGATTTATTTATTTAGACTCTTTAGGTGGCGGTGGCGAAGGTGGAGGTGGAGGCACACTGTCTGGTACTGGTTCAGGCGGAACAGAAGGGTCTTCATCGGGATCTTCATACAAATACTCTGCCTATAAATCATAAATTAATAAAGTATCGTCACTATTTGATAGTTAAAAGTAATAATATGTCATTTAACCTTATTTCGTACCTTTATTTCATTTAGTTCTGGCGCTAGGCTAAAAAGGCTTTCGACAAATTCTTCATAAAACACATTCCCATTTCCAGATACATTAGCATCTCGCAGCATTTCCAAAGTTTCTGATTCATTGAAAACATCACCATACGCATTAATTATCACCTTTAATTCTTCTATGTCTAAAAAATTCCTTTTTTCTGTGTCGAAAACCTAAGAAAGTTGTGTAAAATAATTTATTGACTTAATAAAAATATAGTTATTATTCACTTCTTAGAGAACTCTATATCAAACGTAATACATATCATGCTTAAATACGACTTCTTTACTATTTTTTTTTCTTTGTTATTTATTCACATTGTAGGTTTCTGATTAACCTTTATGAAAACCTTTTTGTTATTAGTTTAATTTATGAATTAGAAAAGTATTCTATTTATTTAGTAGGTATTAAAGGAAATAAGGGTATACCTTAAATGCTAATATTAATTCATGTTTTAAATTTGGAAGTAATATCCACTTATTCAACATGTATATCATTTGCTCTATAGTTAACATTCTTGCAGTACCGGCTTTTAATTTTTCCGCTTCTTCCATAATTTCACCATATGAAGGATAATGAAAACTTCTTCTATGAATTCTACAGAGTATGGTGTCGTAGATGTTACATTTTTAAATTAATTATCATTTATAACAATAAACGATTATCGTGAATTATAAAACCCAACAACAAAGTTAAGTATCATACTAAGGAATTATACTTAGGTATCTAAATAATAGCATTAAATGCAAGCCTACGTTTATTGACTATCAAATCAGTATGTAAACGAAGGGAAAAATAAAATTTGCATAAAATCCCTACTTACTTATTCCTATAAGATACTCTACTACTCAACTACTCATAAAAAGGAAGGTACTTATTCTATACGATGGGGGGCGCTACGCCATATTTCCTATTTAGTCAGTCGCGAACTTTATCCACTAATAAGAATGGAGGCGGAGTAAGTATCGGGCCTTTTTTTTATTGAAATTTTTAAATCTCATTTCGATTGGACATCAATGTATGAATAAAACTGATTTAGAAATATTACGAAATCAAACCATTGTTTTCCTGTTTTCAATTTGAAATGCGTAGAAGTCAAACGTAATCCTTACTTATTATTATTATAAATACCAAAGTAATTCTGTTTATGTCTCTTCTCACTTTTTGAGTGGCTGATTTGGATGAAATTTTTTTACAAAGATAGTTTGAAACCCGAAAAAGTGGAATAGTTTTTATCCGGGAATTCCCACGGGAACGGGAAATATGATAACGTCAGTAAAACCGCAGGTCACTTTTAGTAGTAAGTATATAAATATTAGAAAGTAGAAATTACTTTTTAAGCTCTAAAAATTGTTTCAAATCGTCTATAGTTATAACATTTATAGGATCCCCATTATTTATAACTAATCTAGGCTTCGCCGTTGCATCAAACCATTCTGAAATTTCTAATACTTGCTCTTCAGTGAAATTTACATTTACATTTCTCAGTGGATCAAATACATCAAAAGTTCCCATGATTTACTCAGCATCAAATTTATGTTTTAGGTGAAATTTGGAAAAAAATTCCTTAACTAATAACTATAAACTAATACTAATTATTACTATCAAATGACAGTTTCAAATATTTATTATTTTTGGCATTTGTGGTTTTTAAAAATAGGTCATATTTACTTTTTACATTTCTTTCTTTCGATTTGATACTGCAAGCGCAAGCTAGTTGACTCAAATCTAATTTCCAACAATAAATGAATATTTCCTACAGTTCTCTTAGAATAACATATTTTATTGGTTTTTCATTAAAATCGTATTTTCTATTTAACATTACACGAAAAAAGGTATTTTTATTATAATTTGAAACGTCAAAAACGCTATCGGCTATGACATGACGTCAACTTAATGGTAAACAAACTGGCTGTCAAAACCGAATGGAATATATTTTAGGCTGAAATTTTAAAGTTGGCTTACAGAGGCAAATGCTAAACATAACTTAAATAAAGGTTTTTTTAATTAATAGTACTGTCGATCGGTAAAATATTACCGGTGTTTATTTTTTCAGCGTTTTTGATATTATTCATAGTTTAGGATTTAACAATTTAGACCGAACTTAAATAAAAGAGTCAAGAGCAAGCCCTATGAATTTATGACAACACTTGTAACTTGAATGTCATTTGTGCTTTTGACACTTATTTATGTTGATAGTTGGTCAAATTTTAAAAATATTTATTCTACTCGTTTTTCGTGTAAAATTATATTTTTTGAGCTCAGACAAGAACATATAGATAAGAGTTGGAAAAAAATTGATAACAGAAGAGGCTGTATGTACTTTAGATTCCCTTGCATTTACCTTACGGGACAAATTAACCAAAAAAAAAATTTTATTCTACTCGATCTGTGATTGAGATCTTTTTCTCAATACTATAAATGTAAAATACTTATGCCAATGTTTCAGTTTTATACAAATTATTTATTTAAAACCTAGAGAATTAACAAGAGGCACACTTATATGTTATTGTATCCAACAATGTTTGAATCTGATGATTATGATCAAGTAAGTAGTATTTATTATTAGTACCGTAAAACGAACTTTAAAATTTCTTTTAATTATTATATGTTATGTATTATGTGTTTCCTTTCAGGTTTTATCTCAATTAGATTTCCCACAAGAAACCAGCATAGAAAAACTTGTAAAAACTGCAGACCAAGTTCAAAGAAAATCTACAGTTGCTAGCAATACTTCCGAGATAGCCAAGATTTCTACACAAAATATAACAAATCACCCAGAGCCAACAGAGAATATTCTCAAGAAAAATGAAATCAGTGGTAAAACTTTTGAATTAAAAAGAAACACTATTAATGGAAGTACTACATCACCAAAACACACCAAAAGAAAAATGATTAATTCTCACTTCGACCACACAAATAAACGAAAATTCCCAGGTCCTGCAGGATTACTAACTGGAAGGTTGGAAGAAACAAGTAACAATCCCTTATGTGAAATAGAATTACTTTCACAGGTAGTAAATGTACTTAAATATTTTTTAAATTATCAACAACTCATTGTACATTTAAAATTAATTGAACTTTACATTTTAAAGGATATAGATACGTCACAAAACCATCTCCAAGGTCTTTTTGAAACACCTTTATGGAAGAGACTTATAGAAGATACAAAAAATATAAACAATTTAAACACAGTAAAATTAATTAAACAACAGGCTTTGGCAGGCCACCTGAGAAGGAGAAAAGCAGAAATTGTTAGAGGATTTGTTGAGTCTATTGATAGATCTGCTATTGATCCATTAATAACATTGAGGGATACAACAGGTGACTAATTTAATGTTATCTATAAAAATTGGTAACAATTTTTTTTATTAAAAATTAAGAGTACCTACTTAGATGATTTGTTATCACATAAAAAATAAAGAGTACTTGTTTTATTGAAGATTTCTGTTATTTTTCTGTTCTGAAAATATCTTCAACATAAATACTCAACAAGATTTATATACAGAAATCCTTTTTAGTTTAGAGCCAGAAAAAAAAACAGCTTTTATTATGTTAAAAAGCAAGATATTGGATTTATTAAACTTCACAGATTCTTGACGATTCCTGGACATTATATTTCCTTTTATTTTAGGTCACATAAAATGCACCCTTCATAGAGATGTATGGACATACTTTGCAACTTACATAGCATCTGAATACTGTGCTCTAGTTCTTAAAAACCCAACTGTCCTCACAACTGGGAGTGCATTTAAGAAGCATTATCTTAATATTACAATTAGCAATATATCCTACATATATAGCACAACAGTTGTTAGTGATAATGAGGAGTTTCCCAATGGTTTTGTAAAGGAGCCCCATGAGGAGTTTACAATTGTGAAGCGTGAGAAACACATGTCAGGTGAACACTTTTAATTAAAGATATTATTAAATGAATTAATGCATTAACATTGACATAACCTGTTAAAACATTGCAATTCATTAATGAAGTTGAATTGAATTGAACATAATCAGTACTAAATAATGATAGCTCACTACCATTATTAGATCAAAATTTATGATTTGTTCTTGTTTTTAACGTTTTTTAATCCAAAAAAATGAGTTATTGGGATATGTTAAATATCAATTAACCATTTATTCCAGGTATCAACAATACATCTATCATTCAAGGAGATGACATGGATGAACTGGAGGGTGTAGATTTCTCAGATATTTTTTGATTTCTTAAATGTTTAATTATTTAAATGAAAGTCTATATAAATTATAGTTTTTATAAATATGTGCATATTATTTAAACCAATTCAAATAATGGAACCACCATTGATCAATAATTACAATAAGTGATAAATTAAATATTTGTTAGAAGAATAGAATCAACCTCTTGACACTAACAATTTTTTTTTTCGAAAAGTATTTATTAACAATATTTTGAACTGACTTTGAATAAACTTTATGTTGTGACTTCCAACAGCAGCTCATTGACATGGGATTATGAATAATATGATTGCTGGATGCAAATATCTGATTAAATCCATATATTTAGAGAATTCATCCTGTATCCTCAACATTTCCCTCAATTATTCCGGGCATCATCAATAGATGCTTGAGTGATGGAAATAGAACAGACTCGAAAGAAAATTACTAAAACCGACCAATAAACAAAAAAAAAAATCAAAAAGATAGTGAACCATCGTTTTCTGAAAATCGGTTAAGAAAATACGCAATTTGAATGAAATTGTTTTTTCTTTCTTCTACATTCAACTGTTGTACAGTGTAATGCTTCCTTTACAAAGGAATATATGCACATTATACACTTAAATATAGGTACTTAACATAAGGGATACTTTTGCTTAAATACATTCACAATTTGCATCTTTACTTCAGTACAGGAATGATTAATAAATTATAATATTGATACAGATGATTCATTCTTAACTAGAAAAAAAAACCCAGAGTTTTTATGAAACTTTAATATGTTTTGATAAAATATGTTTTGAAAGTGTAGATGGATGTAAAAAAATTATAGAACACATCTTGCATTTATATTTCCTTTGTGATGATGTGTCACTGCCATTTGAATCCTCATCACATTCCATTGCTGTAAAGTGTGATCTAATGTGGCGTAGCATCATGCTTACTCTTGAATTTTTATACTAAAACATTAAAAAAATGTTAAACAATGTTTACATATTACATACAGTTAATTTTTTTAAAATAGTTATCAAATAGAGATGGTTATAGGATTAAGCATCATGATAATATGTTGGCGCTCAAAATAGTGAAAATTTATTAATTACTAACTTTTGCCCGCGGCTTCGCACGCGTAGACTACAAAATTAACATAGTTGTTATAAAAATGATATTATGACTTTAATTGTAAGTTTGAGTAATCTTGTTTAAGACACTGAGTCACATGTAAAGTAAGAAATTCAATAGATAAATATTGGTTTGCTTTTGGTATCCCATATATCCCTTAATTATATTATCCCTTATAGTATTACCTTGATAATATTACTGAACCAAACTAATGGACATTTCTTACAATTAGCAATGGAAATTTAAAATTGGCATGAAAATTGAGACACTCTGCGAACAAACAACACTCTGAAAGCAATCTTTATGCATTCTTCTTTTACCCTAAAATGGGCGCAGAGGGGGGGGGTTACTCGTTAAGTCTTATATGGAACCAAAGAAAATGTAAAATAATAATAATTAATACTTAATCTTTATTATTTAATGAGAAGTAATTGCTGAAGCAATTGGTAAGGCGGCGTTTAACGTTTCATGTTTTTCCAACATATCTTCGCTTTTACTGAACTAATGTTGATGAAATAAAAATGTAATTGTAGATCTGCGGAAATTCTATCTAATCATATAAAACATTTTCTTGTTTCAATCACCTGCTGATCGATTCTGTAAAATACGATTTTCGATTTCGAATCTCTTCTCGACTCTCACCCTCACTTCGATTCTCACATTTTTAGTATTCTGTAACGTCAATGTCGCTCAAGTGAAGTGAAATGAGTTCCGATATGTCGAGTGAAATTACGTCATAAATTAGTGATGACCTTTTTAGGTTACAGTTTTAGGTGATCATTTACAATTATATTAAAAAAATAATAATAAACCATTATTTGAATGTATTTCGTTCACGGTTACACATCATTTTTATTATTAAGACGTTTATTCACAAAAAATAATTTTTAAACTCGATTTATTTGAAAAAAAAAAACATCTAATACACCTTAAATACTTTTTTTAAATAAAAAATAAACTATGAAGTCTCTGACATTTTCAGACATTGACAAGTC
>LQNK01000047.1:488894-510334 GCA_001586405.1 Phoebis sennae | reverse complement strand
CGATCAATCACTGGGTGAGTAGCAAAATGACAACTGAGTGTCAAACGGTTGTACCGTAAATATAACATTTATTTAAAAGGTGTTAGAGAACAAAATTTAATGAATTTATAATATCGCCCCCTAGTGATGAATAGTTTTACCTTTTTTCTAGGTGGAAAATTGATTGAACAGATAAACTAATTACTACCTTACTGACATACAAAAAGACTTCATTTTAAATAACAATAAATACGATTTTCAACCGAAATGTTTTTTGTAAATTTTTGACATTGCTTCTTTTGTATGCATTGTACGATTTAATTTGTCAATGTGTGAGTTTGGCGACATTGGTTCTCATACTAAAGAAGCACTAGGGCACTTCCACTTGTTTTTTCTATTCCGTGGTTAAAACATTGCAATTCATTAATGAAGTTGAATTGAATTGAACATAATCGGTACTAAATAATGATAGCTCACTACCATTATTAGATCAAAATTTATGATTTGTTCTTGTTTTTAACGTTTTTTAATCCAAAAAAATGAGTTATTGAGATATGTTAAATATCAATAAACCATTTATTCCAGATATCAACAATACATCTAACATTCAAGGAGATGACATGGATGAACTGGAGGGTCTAGATTTCTCAGATATTTTTTGATTTCTTAAATGTTTAATTATTTAAATGAAAGTCTATAAATTATAGTTTTTATAAATATGTGCATATTATTTAAACCAAGTCAAATAATGGAACCACCATTGATCAATAATTAAAATAACAGTGAAGTTCCTCCGGGTATCATCAATAGATGCTCGAGTGATGGAAATAGAACAGCCTCGAAAGAAAATAAAACTACGAAAACCATGGGCGTACCCAGGTTCTGGGCTAGGGGTGGGCAAATCAATTTTTTTAAGCCAGGTCCCGCGCGCTTGTTTTGCCTTACACACCACACGAATACACCTACAATATATATAAGGAAAACACCTACAAGTTATCTTGCAAATGCTTTATAGAAACCAAATCAAATAAATAAACAGAAAATATAACAAAAAATTTAATCAATAACAATAGAGAGTAGAGAGATATACGATATCCAGGGGGGGGGGGGGCAGCTGCCCTCCCCTGGGTACGCCCATGACGAAAACCGACCAATAAACAAAAAAATCTGCGCACACATACATTAAAAAGTATAAAGTTGGATAGTGAATCGTCGTTTTTTGAAAATCGATTAAGAAAATACGAAATTTGAATGAAATTTTAATAAATCTTCTACATTCACTAACAACATAAGGGATAATTTTGTTTAAATACATTCGCAATTTGCATCTTTACTTCAGTACAGGAATGATTAATAAATTATAATATTGATACAGATGTTTCATTCTAAACTAGAAAAAAAAGACAGAGTTTTTATGAAACTTTAATATGTTTTGATAAAATATGTTTTGAAAGTGTAGATGGATGTAAAAAAATTATAGAACACATCTTGCATTTATATTTCCTTTGCGATGATGTGTCACTGCCATTTGAATCCTCATCACATTCCATTGCTGTAAAGTGTGATCTAATGTGGCGTAGCATCATGCTTACTCTTGAATTTTTATACTGAAACATTAAACAATGTTTACATATTGAAATTAAATTAGACTCAGATACACACATTTAATATCAAATGTAAAAATTAATGTGTTTTTTAGTCTGATAGCTTGCTTTATTTTATTAGTAATCTAATAACTTTAAAATGCAGTAACCCAATTGTTAATGATTGAAGGATAAATTATCATTAAAATAAAAAAACACACGGTTTTCTTACTAACTTGATAAGATTTATCATCATAATATGTTGGTACTTAAAATAGTGAATTTATTAATTATTTTCACTGTTTAAAGTATCTGACTTAATTAGAATTGATATTTTATAAGTTAAATGCACTTACGTCACATTCATTGCAAATAAATTCCTTCTTATAGCCTTCTTCTATAACATCAAACGGATTTTCACTATTTTTGGAATTAATAGTAATAAGAGAATCGAAATCGAAATCCATTTTGTGAGTCTGTAAGAAATGGAAGATAACATTTGAGAAAATGCAGATGAAGTCTCTCTGAACAATCAATGAAAATATGACAGGTAAATATACATTATTGGATTAATTTTATTTTTTGAATTCCGCTAAAAATTGAATTAATCCAATAATGTCTATTACGTGAAGCAAAAACTTTGGACCCTCTTTACGAAAATTGAGCGGTACAGTATGAAAATTGGCACACTTTTAACACAGTCTAAAGACTACACATAGTCGTTGTATCACATTGTCAAAAAGACAGCATCCCCTATCTTCTTGGATAAATGTCGACATTTTCCGTTCGAGCTGCGGGACATTGCTTTCAATAATAACGAAATTTTGTTTTTGCAAAATTAAAAAGAGTACAATCATTCTTGAATTAAATTTTATGTGGTTCCCTACCTAAAGTTTATTTCCTAAACATAAAGCAAAATTCATATTTACTTTTCAGTGAGTACAGAATTTGTGACAGCCCTAACTCGTCTGAAAACTTCAGAAATCGTGCAGCCACTTCTACTTTTAAGTTTTAACACTGTGATTATAATTTATTTGTTAATATTTAAGTACTCTATATCTATAGACATTTAACATCCTACTACAATAAATATAAATATAATAATATAAAGGCGAAAGTTTGTAAGTATGGATGTATGGATGTATGGATGTTTGTTATTCTTTCACGCAAAAACTACTGCACCGATTATGATGAAACTTGGTATACATACAGGTAAGGGTTCAGAATAACATATAGGCTACTTTTAATCCCGGAGTTGCCACGGGATCAGACGTTACGCGGGTGAAACCGCGGGGCGCGGCTAGTATATTATGTTACAAATAATCTTACCTGCTGGTGACGCTGCAAGTTATATTTCCATTTAAATACCGCAGCGCACGCTGTACACGCGTACACTGTTTTAGGTTTCGGCGTTTGTTTTTCTTGAAGAGCATTCTCAATTACCTTTTTAGCTTTTAGTGAGATAACTGAAACAATTTGAACTTTGATAGAAGGTACACGATATTAAATACATATAAAGAAAAACTCATTTTTCAAAATAAAAGTATACAGTTCCATCAAAAATTTACCAAACTTGCAAATTCAGAATCAAAAGGCGGCGAGTTCGTGGTAGAGAAATGTAGAACGGAAGCGGTTGCTCCCAGTTTTATCTCTTTTTTTTGCTGACATAATGAAGATGTTATATGTAAATTTTGAAGTGAAAAAGTTGCCGCAGATGTGCTTGGTAATTTTTTTCGATGACATGATGAAGATGATGATAGCATGCGGAGGTCGAAATTTTGCAATTTTTACCCCAAATTTAATTTACCCTACCTCGCTTGTTCAAAGTTATGGAGATTCTTGCAATGCCATCAGGACTCTTCACCTCTTGTATGTGAACTTGTAAGAAGGTAGCGTCAACATCCCCACCTTCTTGGCGTTTTTTATCCGGTTTTTCGTCTTCTGTAATAATTACATAATAAAAACATAACAAAAAATTTAAGCTGCCTAAACTAAATTATTCCAAGGTGTGTGCCACAAGAATATATTATAGACATATATTGAATATATCCGTTTTATCTCCATGTAATACTACCCCCTTTATAATGTTTTTTTCGATAGAATATAAAAACTTTGTAACTGAAATTCCAAAATAGTTATCTGTACAATTTTTCAATGTATATTAAATTTCCACATACCCTCAATCTCTCTTATCTTTTGAAGCATGTCTGGTATGTATTGAAAGCACCATTTATTTTCATCTTGTTTAATAACTTGACCTGTCATAATAAGCGGAGCACTCTTTTTACAAGAATTTTGATCTTCATTTTCCATTATTGTAACCTGAAATATAAAAATAACTTTAATGTACAGTCATCACAAGCAAACGTCATGAAATAATCAATATACTTATGTAATATTTACAAATACTAATCTTAAAATATCTAACAGCTTGGACTAAACCTATTACTTAACCCAGCCTATTCATTCATACTTTATTACTTTTCACTTTGTAAGTATTGAATGAATGACTTTTTTTACACTATTTCCACTATTTATTTTAAAACTTTATTTAATTACAAACGGTTTCGAGAATTCATCATCAGGTAGTAAACAAATCATAAAAAATAACAAAAATGTGGGTAGAAGTTTCGATGTCACAGTATAAATACGTCACGAAAGTTGTAAAACAGATTAAACAATGAAATCATTTATGGTCATATATATTAAAAATATTTAAAATTAATTTGTAATTTCAAATAACACATTTAAAAGTATATAAATATAATATTGACACAGATTATTAAACTCATCAATTATCTATGGTCCTATTAATAAAATCCATGACATCCATATTACATTTTCATTTCTATTGTTTTATTATTTGTACAGAAATCTTTTATCTGTAATAATTGCAAACATTACCTTAGTGATGATTAATTTCCTTTCAATAACTGCAGGTTTAAAAGCAGGTACACGCAACAGTTGTTGTATCACTTTGTCCACGTTAGCAAAGACCTCTGCCTCACTCAGTAATCTTGCATGACCTCTCACAGCTTGGTGAATTAGTTTTTCTATTTTTTGATGGAACGCGCTTATTGTTGGGTCTGAAAGTGAAAAGGTGCGAGACGAATTATAAGATTAGAAAATTTATCACTGGGAATAATTTTTTTTTTTGGGACGTTTAAGGAATTAGGATACAATTGTAAAAATGTTTTGAAATATATAGAATAATTTGCCTAAATTACGTATATTATGTGACTAACTAATAAATATAAGTCCAAAATGTCATGTTGCTTCTATAATTTTTGTGCACTGCCTTACAGTGCAGAAAAATTTGTCCTCAATATAATAATTATTTATGGTTTGTGTATGTGTTCATCTTATTTAAAAATAACGAAATTAAAACATTAAGGTATAAATGCTTCAGTAAAGACTACATACATGTTTTGGGTTTCCGCTTCAGAGACATATCATTAGAGTCTGTGGGTTCAGGTAATACTTCAGGTTCTTTGGGTTTAGCTATTCTTGCAACCAACTTTTTTCCATTGACTGTCTTTCCTAAAACAATTTCCTCGGGAATTTCTGAAAGGAATGTTTTTTTATTAGATAGAATTATTTACTTTACATTATTAAATTAAATTAAATAGATTGTAACTGCTAGTAAGTATGCAGTTCGCCGGGTCAGCTAGTTATTTCCAAAAATATTATTACCATTTAAAGAAAATTTTGTCTTAATTTTGATTGTATTACTATTTATTCTAGGATCACTTTTTTCATATTTCTCTGACAACTCATTAATAGTTGTTTCTAGAAATTCTTTTTCCAATGGCATCAAATCTGGAACCTCTTTTGTTTCACCAACTTGTAGGTTTTCAGGATCTGTTGAAAAAAATTTCATTTTATAGTAACTTATTTATTTATACTCTGTTAATTCGCATTTAAAACGCTATAGCCCTCTATGAGTTAGGTGAAGCCTTAAAGTTTTTCAACTAACATTTGTATGTTATTTGAAAAGCTTAAATGCAAGGCCAGCATAAAATTTAAGAATATATAAAATTGGAGGTATTCAATTACTTCCCCCAATTGCACATAAAATCCATACCTTCATCAATACTTGGATAAGCTGGAATAGCTTCCAAATTGATTTGTTCACCACTTTCTGGGACATATGGGACTCCTACTTGTTCTACATTAACAATATTTGCAATGTCCTCATTTAACAACATTTTTGTTTCATTACTGAAATACAGAGATTTTATAAATCAAACATACAATAATCTCCAACTGTTACAAATTTAAAGCTCAGATATACCTTGCAAATGCTTCTGTATAATTAGTATCTCCACTTGCCAACTCTGCTCTTAGTTTTTGAATTAATGCTGCAATTAAAATTTATTTATTTAGTGGACAAGTTTATTTCTTATCAAGTTACAATAAATAAATAGAATATTAATTACTTAGATAAATTAGGAACAAATATATTATTTCTGCATCTTTAACCTAGTTTAAATTGTAGAGCAAAAATAGGTTTAATACAATTGAACTGCACTTTGAGAAATTGTATATGTGTTATACTTACAGGTATCACTTGTGATGTCATGTAGACCTAATGGATCCAATAAATAAGCTTTATCATTTGTTTCTAATAGGATCCATCCTTTCTGCTCCAATATTTTATACTGTTCATCAGTAATCGCTATCTAAAAATTTTATCTAATTCTGAATATTTATCTATATCATACAATGTGGCAATATAAAACGGGTTCTTATGAACAGTATTAAAAATTTTATTGTCTAATTTTCTTCTATTAAAATTTAAAAAAAAAATAATTAAAATAAGTACTTTACAGAAAATATATTACAGGACATCTTACCTCTGTACATCCATTATTTTGTAGGTTTTCTGTTTCTATATTATTATCATTAATATTTACATCCATAGGAACATTGATATCTGGTAATATTAACTGTTCAACTACATTGTCTGGTATTTGACTAACATTCTGCTGAATCTGGAATGGGATAAACAATTGAATGAATAAATCATAAAGATATAACATCATCCATAAACATTAAAATTATATACCTGGACATCTGTAGAATTGGAAGGTTGTTGTAGAAGAAAATTGTTACTATAGATACTATTTTCTTCAGTTGGTATAATAAATTCATCTAAAAAGGAAAATATTTACAAGGAATTTAGTAATTTATAAAGTCTCACTCATATACTCATATATGTACTGTTATTTTGCTAAATATTTTTATAAGGAAAATATGAAACTAACTTTTATCTAAGAATGTAAATAAATAATGAATGGTAATTCAATGTTGGGGTATAATAGGAGAGACATCATACAAGTCTACAGCCTCAAATACCTACCCAAAAATTGGTGCCAACTTTTGGACCAAAACTTTGAATTTTGCTTTGTTTGTGCTCAATGGATGTATGGTATATTATTATCTAGCATTATACTTGTAAATTTGTTTTCATAAGCAAAGTAGACTTGAGGTCTGTGTGGCTGTAATAATACCCCTTACCTGGTACTGTAATGAGGTCAGATGAGTTGTTAACATCAACATAAAATTGCTGTGGTGCTACATCATAAACTGGTTGCACCTCTTCTAAAACATGTTCATTCTGTACTTGGGTAACAAATTCAACGGGTCTGTTAACTAAAAGAAGATCAAACGATTATCATTATTATAAAAAAGTAATATATAATTTTATAAAATACATTAAAAATATGCTTCTGAATTTATGTTAATATTTAACTTACTAGATAGAATTGTTCCATCATTCTGGAGAACAAAAAATTGATTAGAATCGTCAACATTGTCTGGTTGAAGATACTCGAACGTTTCATATCCATTTGAATCCATTCCTTTAATCAATTCCTAAAAATCTTTAGATTTTATAAAAGGCAATCCATTTCAGCCGGGCTCATTTATATTACTCGATCGAATAGGTATATGTTTCATTTAAAATATTTGTTTGTAGATTATATTTTACATAAATTACTTTAAAATAAAATTGGGTTTAGGCGCTAGTTTAGGCGCAAATTATAAGAATTTTTATTATTATTGTTTTCCATTTTATCGATCTACATTAGAATTGTCAACATCAGTTGCCGTCATTTGTCAACTGTCATTACAAAAGTTTAGTAGTTGGTCCAGTGGCAAAGCACTTTGGATTTGACGAATCCAGAAAACTATTTGTTTGCATTAAAATTAAATGATTCATCCTAATGACACTTCTAAGGCATTGTAAAATCAAAAATGTAATTAAGGACGGAGAACGCTTCACAGGGAACAGTATTTCTAAAGGCATGTACATAATGTTTTAGCTCTATTGATTCATGTATAGGAGCTTTAAACTCTCCAATTACCATCATTTGGATTAAGTTATTCATCATTATATCTTTCTGAACGGGTGAGGCATGAGCATCCCAATCGCATAAATGAAATTTATTAAAGTATAAATCAGGTCTTAAACAACATTTCGCAAGTGGCAAATCGAAGGCACATCCATAATAAACAATAGTGCCATTACGCTCTAAAAGCTTTAGCATCACATCCTCAAACCTGCCACCTAAGCAATTTAAGGCCAAAACTGGTCTGGTTAGAGATGTACTAAAACTTGTCAATTCTTCAGCTTCTTCGATTGTGTATACAGCTGTTCCTCCTAAATTCAACAATGATTCTTTTATGCTTTCATAACCACAATGATTGGCTACAATGTTTATCGATTTAAGTCCCCAAGCTCTACAAAGCTGTATAACGCATTGTCCGCAAGGGCTATTGGCCGCATTTTGTATGACTGTTTCCCCAGGTTTAAGTTTCCTAAAATCTTTTAACATTCGGTACGCCATGCAGGGCGAAATAGACAACATTGCAGCTTCTGGAAGGGCTAGTTTAGGGGATATAACATGAATATCTCTCTCATGGTAAATGCCATAATATCGCCAGGTACCCATCAGCCTTGAGGTGATGATTACTCTTTCCCCAGGTTCAACAGTACATACGTGACTTCCGATTTCCACAACTTCACCCACACCTTCGTCTCCTGGTACACATGGCAACTGAGGCAAGCATAAATTTCTCCCTGCAAATATAATGAAAATTTTGTCAATATTTTATTTTAAATAACATGATGTGTTTGCTTTTAGTATAACACATATTTAAAGTAACAATATCAGGTTAATAAATTTAAACAATAAATACTCATTAATAATACAACATTTATTTACAGTACTAATTTACAATATTTTACTATATTATGTCACAAGATTTATCCTCAATATTAAGTTATTTATCACAATATCAATGCTTATCTCTTTTAGGTTTATCTCTAACATGTAAACACTGACAACATTAAACACCATCTTAACATTCACCAAAATCAAAGACATATTTGCAACCGGCAAAACCTTGAGGTGCAAGTGCATTTTTTAAAGCTTCCTGATAATTATTAAACTTGATCATTTTATGTATTGGGGCCTTGAGCTGCTTCGATAACATTAATTTTATAATTTCATGAAGCATCTTTTCCCTATCTGCAGCTGGAGCTTTTTTATTCCATGCTGTCATCCAAAAACCTCTGCAACTCATGTTTTTGAAAATAAATGCAGACGTAGGAACAATGACAGGCTCTCTGGACATGCCACCATAAGTCACCATTATACCACTATGATCCATGTACCTTAATAATTGTGTAGCACTTTTACCACCAACACAATTAAGAGCAAGTTGGGGTTTCTTGACTTCACCTTTGAAAATGGTAACACTACGCATTTCTTCTTCTGTGAAAACATAAGTGGCTCCCAAATCTTGTAAATATTTTTTTAATTCATTAATTTCAGGTCTACTTCTTACGACATTCACAGTCTTAATCCCCCAAGCTTTACATATCTGAATAACATTTTGACCGCAGGCACTATTTGCTCCATTTTGTATTACAACATCACCTTCTTTGAGGCATACAAAGTCACAAAGCATTCTTAATGCTGTGCAAGGATTGACAGTGAGTGATGCTGCTTCAACATTTCCTAATGTATCAGGAACAACCATTAATGATGATTTCTTGAATATTCCTAGATTTCTCCATGTACCCTGCAGAGGAGTGGTGATAATAACCTTATTTCCTTTTTTTATTTCTTTTATATCTGCTCCAACTTCGACGACACAGCCAACACCTTCATTTCCTGGAATTGAGGGAAGCTCAACTTTCACGGGATATTTTCCTGAAAAAATAAAATATAAACAGTTTTAATTCTTAACAAAGCAAAACAGAAGCAAAGAACCAAGTACAAAAATAAATAAATTGAAAAAAAAATGAACAATATACCTTGTTTATTTCTTCTGAATAAATAATAACACAAAATGAAACTTGAAACATACTATATTTGAACAATTTTTTGTGCCCTATAATCTGGAATAATTGTAAAATGTAAGTACATAATATGTACCTTGTATAGTGTTAATATCAGCAGGATTGACTGGAGCGGCAAGCATCCTAACTAATACTTCCTGACTTCCAAGAGGCTGAACTTCACATTCTCTATATTTAATCACTTGTAGAGGATCTCCAAATTCACTATAAACAAGCTGCTTAGACATCAGATTACGATACTGGTTTCCTCCAAATCTTGTACATACATTCTTTGGTTTAAGAAAGTTTAATGCAGTTTTTGATAAAGATAAAATGCTCAAAACCTTCATCTTGTTTATTTATAATTAATAACGTTGAAATACACAACAGTTGCCCAACTTAATGTTTAGATATTGTAAAGTCGGGAAATAGTTGAAAATGAGGATTTAAAAAACCATTCTATGTAATAAAAAGAAAACCGCTATATGTGGAAATATTTATAAAACAATTTTCATTTATTTTGACAGTGACATTTGTAAGTTGACGGATAATTGCTGCAAGTGTTGTTTGATTGGATGCAGATTATATATATGTATATTGTTAGATACTAAAACAAGCAAGTTTAAATAACAGAACACCCTCTCTCATGTTTTATCATTAGAACTATATATATAATAACATTTCCGATCCCTAAGAAGTTAAGTAAGAACATGCATTTTATTGGGGCCGTTTCAAAAGAAAATTGTGTTTCTTTTTGTGTCAGGAAATGATCTTTGGAAATTGTTTAGAGATATTATAATCAAATAAATATAAACTTCGCACTAAAGCTACAAAATCAACTTAGATTTCATTGTTTGTAATGTTTTATTATGTTCATTTAAATACCTACATATTCTTACTACATAGGTATTTAATTCAGTTAGCTTTTATTTTAATTATTTTTAGCAATGTTTTCGTTTGTAATAAATTCATCTGTTAGAAAACGATTGACGCGTATGTCTAGGTCCTTTTTCGCAGTGGGCGCGGTAGAACTTGGAGGCGCGGAAGCTTCTGGTGAAGGCATACGAAGTTTGGGCGCTCGAAATTTTCGAGCACGAGTTAATTGCCAGGAGTTACTAGTACTGCGGAAACATCCATGTATTGAGCCGACATCACTATCCATTATTGCTGGGATCGGTCGGAGAGTACTGTGAAATATAAAAATATTATGTTAATTTTTTTGATATTAATTATGAACGTAAATGAGATTTATATTAAATAAGGAATTGGATGAAATAAAGACAGAAGGGCAGCTAAGAGTTCTAAAAAGTACTACTAAAAATAATACTTACTATCCTGAAGCAGCTGCTGTCCTCAATCTTGCTGGAGCGATCACTGATGGAAGATCAGTTGATATATTTCTCTTGAGTCCTACGAGTTCACACAATCAATCAATTTCATAGTAAATTGTTCGCTACCTATAGATATATTCATAAAGAATTAGATATTGAGTACAGCTAGTAAGCTGTGCTTTATGCTAGTCACTAGGCTAGTGTATCATTTCTAGGAGAGTACTGTCATAGTTAGGGTCTTAAATTAAAATACTCTTGAAAGAAATACTCTAGATCTAATGATACTACTTAAAGTTAAGGAATTCGAATGGTAGTTGAATGTAAGTGGCGTTAAATGCCTTATGCCCAGAAATTCTTATTTAGTACAAAACACAAAATTTGATTTACTTATTTACATGCTTATTATAGCCCAACCTGAGTATTTAATTTTTTTTAGTGCGCTTCTGTCTTTCCATTTCTGCGAGCACACGGGGCACATTGAACGACGAATAGACCACCTTGGTATAGATTCTTTTTGTGGCGAGGCCGGTTTTTGAAACGCAGGTATTTCTAATTGAGGCTTTGATGATAAGAAAAACGAATTAGTTAAATATTTTGTAACATTAAGATTATCAAAGTAAAGATTATAATTAGGTACTGTTTAAATCATACATCATAGGTTCATTTTATCAAAAGTGGGACACTATAAATTCCTCGGTTATTAACATTTACTATTTCATGTTTATCCAAATAGATTATTTCTATCCATTTTAGTTTAAAGGTAAATAGCAATAGATGATACATCGACGTCTATAGTCTATACCATAATTAGAGTACTTAATTTCTCCGTTAATAGTGAAACGATTATATAATTAAATCACAAAATTAAATGAATAATCGTAAAAATATTACCGGTGACGTAACAGAGGCCGTGAATGCTAATATGGAAGGTATGTCCATATCGCGACGTGTAGAAATGCGCGAGAACCGTGAGCGGGAAACGCTGCGCTCCGTCATACGTATGTTGAACCCGTGCATACAGTACTGCTCGTTCAATGGATTACTAAATAAAATTATTCAAATTATATTCAACTATTTGTTGGTCAAATCAAAGTAAATAAGATGTAACAAACATCCAAAAAGAACTTGGGTGTGATGAAAAAGTCTTCTATAATTTGAAATATTTAGAAAAATTTCTATGAAATTCAATTGAAAGAAAAGATAAAGATAATTTTTCAAACATCTTAGACTCTTTCCTGTTTAGAGAGGTACAACGTTTTTCAATAAAGTAGGTAGTTACCCTTGCCGGCCAATAGGTCAATCTAAAGGTTATATAGTTCATATCCTTTTGATGAAACCTTGATAAAAATTATCAACCATTTGCCACTTGCAATTCATTTCTTATTAAAAATAATCACCGTTTGCCACGAATTTTAGCACGGCAAGGCAATTTTCATTTCATTTAACAATTAATAACAATTGGCATCAAGAAATGTTGCAATCAATACATTGTGTTACTTAATAGTCTTTGTGTTACATGGCTGTGGGAATGAGTTAATAGACATAATTTTATAGAGAGTGAAAGTAACGAGAAAATTTCAATACGAGAAAACCTTTCAAGGAACCTTGATTTTGAATTGGATAAATGTATATTTAATGATTAAATTCATCGAAATAAATGTATAGTAGAGTGATTTAAATTTGATCAGCTACCTAAATTATATATCTGGCAAGTTAGAAACGTTAATATCATTATTATTAACAATAATATGAATATCAATTAATAATCCAAGCAAAAGATCGAATTTTGTCAAATACAAATAATTGTAGGGTCGACGACGATAAATATACAAGGTTTTAGCTATGACTCAATGTTCATTAATATTAAGTTAACATAATTATAAAATGTCATATCTACTTATCAGGTGTTTAAAATCTGGTTTACACGTACCCTATTTTACTGACTAATTAACAGAATTTAAATTGAACCAGTAAACTTGGCTTAATTTAAATTCTTAGTAGAATCCGCTTGAGATTAGTCTTTGCTTTTACAGTATTATGTGTCTTTCGGGTTTCGGGTAAATAGTTCATTGTTATGAAACTAAATAAGTAAATTTCGATTACACTACTCGTCTGTTATGTTTTCACTTGGCAAAGCAGGAGTGGTGTCTTGGATTTCATCTTGAATTTCTTGGCTGCGCGATCGTACCATGTCCAAAAGTTTTGTATCAATACCACCTAAATCAGGATATCTGTGGACATAGATTCAATATCATAGCGTTAATTTAAAATTTATTACGAGAATGTGCATGATAGTCACGTAATTGAATTGAAATAATTTTGTAGAAATTGGGTTCATTCCGTTCAGTAAATTATCCAAAGTTTCCGTGAAAGAAATGTCGTGTACATAAGTGGTATCATAATATCATGTATTGGATATTGAACATTAAAATTGTTGGGTTGTTCTACATCACGATCGTTAATAGATGATACTTATTCCTTGCTTATATGAACATGTCATTCATTAGAAAGTCCGGTCCCTTTGTTACGCTTTCTATTTATTGGCAAAACATTGTTTTCATGAATCATAGTCCAAGAACAAAGTTTCCAGTTATTTCATATTTAAATACACTAGGACTCGTGCTTCATGTATTTACTTTGAGCACACCCTAGACGGCTCTAACTTCGTGATATGATAACGATTGATTTGAAAGGCTAAAAAGCAAATATTTCCCAATAAAATAGTTTCCACTTTGTTATTTCTCTTCCTATACTAGTAACTGACTTAAGAACAAATATTTTGATAAATTCTTGGAATAATTAAATAATTGTAATGTAAATGATGCCATGCATGTCTACAATTACATTAGTTCATGACATGATGAATTAAATCGGTACAAGTTTTATAACACATACATAAGTTACGTTGTTTGTTTAACTTTTTATATTCAATATATTTAAATAATGAATGAATGTTATCTTAAATAAATAAATACATAACGAGTCAATTAAACATTACTATCCACGTTCCGCGGTTTCACCCGCGTATCGAACTTCTGATCCCGGGATGAGAAGTAGCGTATATATTATTCTGGATCCTATCCTACTCGTATATTAATACCAAGTTTTATCAAAATAGGTGTAGTAGTTTTTGTGTGAAAGAGTAACAAATACACATACATACCTCACAAACTTTCGCAATTATAATATTAGTTGGATTTTGACTAAGTTAATAGAGATCGAGATTCACGTATTAAATATAAAAAAAATAGTTACAGACTTATAGATATTAAAAAAAAACATAATTATATCATTAAAGTATTCTTCGTTTGAGGGAAATAACGAACTGAATGATTTATTACATAAAATGCATCGAAAAGTAAAAAATAAAGGCCTTTAGAAATTATCCTTTTTAAAAAGGCAAATTAAAAAAAAAATTGTCACCAGAAAATAAAAATTGCCGTCGTTTATAGTTCCGTCTATTGAAGTTGTATTGAAGATGATGTTATTTTCTATTTATGCAACGTTATTCAGCTTCCGTTATGCTTAATGTTAGCATCTTGCCTACATTACGTAATAATGATATTTACTCACTGGCAGCTCCGATAGGTGCTTTCACTTTGCTGCGACATGAGGGACCTCAAGTATGGGGGCGTGGATGTCGCAGATATGGTGGACCCTTCACGACTGGCCCGGAGCTTGAGGAGCAACGATGCGTAAGGAGATGTCTCATTGCTCATAAACGATATTCGGCGCGGTGGATCTTCTTTCGTTCTAAAAACGAAAAAAAAATTCTTGAACTACTTCATACACGCTGTTACATCACATCTTAGATACATAATTCCAAGAAACTGTTTCAGAAAGTTGTGAATGCAGTTTTCTTTTCCATTAAAAAAGGGCAATATTTTCTTATGATGGCATTACAAAATTCTACCACGTATATTTATATTCAGCTGATGATGATGAATCTTAAATATATTCTTTTAAGTATCGGACAAAAAATGTTGGATGGGTTTTTATCAGGAGTTAAAATTAATATCTGTTATCATGTCAGAGCTGTAAACATATTAATATGTTATTACAAGCGGTTCTTAAACTTGACGATTATCAATTCCTTTGTAAAATTCTGGAAAGATTCTTTGCATTAAATTTCCAAAGTATACAGAAAAAAATAAAGAGATCATTAAATATTTGATTGACAGCTAATAATTTTAAGACAACAAAAACTTAAAATAGCTTTAAATGTACAGAGAACTGAATATCATTCATTATTTATCGTGGTTAATGTTTATTGAGAAAAACATTTCGAATGGCAGTTGGCTCCTTAAGATCCATGATTCACCCGTGAGTCATACTGAAGGTAGCATTTGAGATAGTCGATCCAACTTGTGGTCCAATCAGCCTTGGCAAGGAGTGACATTAGTTGAACTGAATAAATGGCATAAGTGGAACAGGTATTACTTAAACGCATGACATTTAGAGCAATGCCTGCACCTTATATGTATCTATCGCATAAATTAACTTGTTTCGAAATTATGTACACAAATTATATTTGATGGAGGACTCATAGTCAATTATAGTCATACCTGTAGCAGGCCTTATTAATATCTAGTAATTAATCACATTTTTAAATCGGTCGCATAAATTAAGCCGATAATTTTATACAGTTATGATGCAACTGATATGGCAAATTGTTAACATAAATTATTAATACAAACTGTTTTCAGGTCATTGAAAATGAGAAAATCTATTCGAATTTAGACATGTATTTATATGGAATAATCTTAATGAGAAAATTATTATAACTAAGGACATACTTATCACTTACACAGATAAACCTCTTGAAGAATATAACTTTGAGTACCGCGTTTTCCAATCACCATCTTTCTTCCAAGCCATTTGAACTCCTCTGGAACACAGAGCAAATGAGGTTCATTACAGATTTGCAGCATTGTATATACTTACGTGTTCAGTGTTGATCCAACAGTACATCGACTAGTTAATAATTCTGAAATTGTTGCTGAAGGATCTCTCCTTCTAGCCGTCTTTCACTTTGGGAATTAAAGCTTAGTAGTATTTCAATGAATAAAATATCAACATAAACAAACTTGGTCAGTTATCTATGATATTATCTTTCGTAAAAAACTATTTTTTAACAAAGCTTTTAGATAACTATAGCGGAACGAGGTAGTATCTGCAAAGGGTTATCCCAGTAATGAGAAAAACAGATCAGTGTACACGTACAGTTATTGAAACATTTACATTGTGGCAAATCTGAGACCGCAATCAAGGTTCTGCAAACCTGCGATTGTTGATAAATAAGTATGTAGTTTCATACGTCTAAAACATAATTTACATTTCGCCCATTTATAATTCATCACTTCAGCCTACCCATTCTGGTAACCAATATAGCATTGTTTGAAAGTTACTAGAATCCAAGTCAACGTTCAAAGTCGAAGGTCGTTAGAGTGTGGTGTCGCAAAACCGCATACAATTTGTACTTGTATTTAAAACAAATAAGCTAGCTAAGCTAAATGATTGATGTTGGTTTGGTTTTTATACGCTTCACCGCAAAAGAAAGTTGCGAGTGAAATTACTGTATAGTTTTAGTTGTTATATAATTTTTAAAGGTAGTTATCATTGCTTTTTACAGTAAGTCTTCTAAACTGATATTTCACTCGATTTATGGAGCTATATATGATGTAATTATCTTCATTTATTATTGTGCTGTAGTGGTGTTTATTTATTTTGTATAGCATCAACAATAGTGGTCACGAGGTAAAAGTGTCTCGCAAACAACCTCGTTAAGTTCTTGAACCATTTTGGTTAATATACTCACTGCATTTCAATTATATCAGAAATCACACTCAGATTTAAATAGATATCCATATAATATAGCGCTTGTGTACATTTTATTAAACTTTTTATTGATATGAGCGAAATAGTTTGAAATGTCCGAATTGTCAAATTATAATTGACATATTTTATTCGTTTTGCAGTTATACTATTATTATAACTTTAATAAGTATTTAAGTAAAAAGTTAATTCAGGAATGATTAAACTTAAATTCAATATAAAATAACAAAACTTTACTTGGGGTAACTTATCTAAAGATTCTTTATTATATTTCCAAAGGTAATCCTAGAATCTAAATATAAATCCGTAATAGAACAATGCTTTGTAATTTTAAGTAAGTAATTAAGAAAATCTATCGAAGAAATAGTCATATGCATGACTCTTTCAATCGATTACCTTATCTTATAGACTCACTCACTATCTCCATAAATATCTACTAAATTGAATTACGGTAATTTCAACGTCTATACATAAGATATTCATGTAAATGATTTCCACGTAACCAGAGATTATGTATTATGTTCCTTATTGTTGTTGTCCACTTATCTAGTCCTGAATACTATAGGTACCATTACAGAGATTACTGTGTATGAACACGATTACCTTGAAACTGATACAGAACATAAATAGTATATATATTGTGTTATGTAAACCACAGTGTAAGAATCTAGATTATGTTATATTATAAAACAAAGGTCATCATTAAAGCGATTAAAGCTGTGAAGTGTGATGAAAAGGTGTTATTAAAAACTAAAATATGATTTCTTATGTGTCTCTTCATCGTTTCTAAAGTATTTACATTGTGTGTTAACAGTACATGGATAAATTATAAATAAATAAAAGCTTTGTTTCTATGTCTCTAATCTCTAAAGGGTTATATCTCTAAAGGGTTTATTTTAAAAGTTATAATGCTCTATATATGTTCTATAAGAAGAGTCCGAAGAAATAATAATACTTCATTTATATCTTCGACTTGCATTTCGTCTAAAAGTTATTCGAAATGTATATAGCATTTGGGTAATCTAAGTGCTTATATTGACATTAAAAGCACTTATCAAATCTTATCACATTATTTGCGACATGTATGATGTATCAGTGGACTATTATACAAAAAAAAAACATGCTGAGAGTTAATAATTTTGAAAGTAGCTATATATTTTGTTAAATTTATGCTTTATAATAAGTGAAGTAAGGACAATTACCATAGAATTGCTAGTTAGTTGGATAAATACTGTTAAGATTCCGTTAAGTGGATTGGGAGCGTCCTGAATCAATGTCAAAAATCTCGTGGGAGCGTTGATGCTCATTGTGAGACAAACGTACATTAGTAAAGTGTCATAGCTTTGATGCGGCGAGATTCGATAAGTAATTGGAAGTCTAGCTGTTTTGTTATGGCGCGGCGGGGGCGTTCGCGGTTCGCGCCGCAGCCGCCAGTCATTGAGACTGCGAACGGCCGCGTGCACGTCGCGCTCAGTCCTCGCAAAACACGATAACGCGCCCTACTTTAACGATATATAACAAACCGATCAACTTAACTTCGCAATTTTAAATTTCAATACTTTAACGATTGATTTAAATCGTCGGACAGTAAATAGTTAGGACAGCTTCAAACCGGCTCCGTGACCATATGATCCGCCGGTTCCGTCGAAATCGTGCCCTCTCCGTACGATGCGGATTAACAATTGAAAAGTGCAACGAAAGACGGATCTCGAGGATGAGTCAGAGTTGAACTTTCTCATGTTAATAGTGTTTGTGACTGAGATGTGATTTGACAATTGATCTAGTGTTACAGTGCGATGGCTGGTGCCAGTGAGGAGGGTGTGGGGGTGGAGGATAGTACGCCGGTCCCGGAGGCCCGGAAGCGTGGGCTGAGCGGGTCCATGTCGCTGAGGACTCGCAAGCTGGGCCGGCGGCTTTCTCGCAGCATGTCAATAGTTGCGCTAAAGTTACCGGAGAAGGCACAAAGCATAACGCGATCATCTACGAAGCTTATGCGCTCCGGCAGTCGGGATAAAAAGAACAGATCCTTTGAGCTATCTGTTATACTGCCGGACAAAACACAAAGACAGGTAAAGACCCTTTGACGTTACATTTGTACGCAGATCTTTAACATAGAGTTTACACCTGGTACTAAATACTTCCTTTAATATTAATATCGACATTATGATCTATGTGCAATAGGTATTGCAATATAATTTTCCTACAATAATATTATGAATGTAATGTTTTCTTCACGTTATTACTAAAGACTTGTTGCATTAAGCAGGGGACTAAAATAGATCCATGTTGTGCTCTACATTTTCCAATTAGCACTGCTGAAAGATGTTCACAAATCTTTGTCATTTATTTTGCATGTTGTAATAGACTAGATTATATCATAGAAATGCAAAACAACAATTCGCAATTTTACGGTCAATTTAGTCGAAACACGTACGAAAAACGTTAAATCGCATTCGAATGCGTTTTCGCTACTGTCACCTCGCCCACATCACAGATTTCTCCATTGATATAATAATGATCTACAATCACATTTGAATCCGTCAAGCATTGTTTGCCATTGTCATTGAACTAGGGAATTGCGCGCTTTACCTGACGATTGTTTGACTACCGGCCAATTGGCCGCCAACTTTATGATTTCATATTTATATTGTATCGCCAAAAATTCAATGATTTTTAAATTTATAATATAAGAGTATATGCGGCTTAGGAACTGTAATAATTTATTTACGCACTAAAAAACAGTTAGGTATATCAGTTGCAAAATCCTCAGTCTAAGTGAGAGTTCTTTAATTATGTGTAACTTTCAATTTATACGGAAACTAAGGTTAAATAAATTTCCGTAATGTACTGGACTGCTTTATTTACATTTTTAAATCAAGCTACTTCCTTTTAAGTTAAGGACGCCTTGATTCCGGCAAGCAATAATTTAATTGTTACAACTAATTACGTGATAGTATTAGTGAATGCCACTTTTGTTAAAAGTAACGTATTATTTATACTCGCTTGAAGTAGAAAGACGATAATATAATTATAACTATGCATTATTTTTTTAAATATTTTATTTAGGTATTTTATATATTCTTATACATGAAAAACCTATACAATATATAATAAATGCTCTATTTAACAATCATATTAAGTTCGTATCATTGTCCTGATTTTCTTGTAGTTTGTGTTTCCATGACATTTTAGGGCGAGGTCAACTTATAAGTCCAGTCAACAAAAGAATAATTTTGAGAATAAACGAAATATGTATTGTAATTTTTCATGACATGCTTAGGCAGAACAAGAACAACTTGAATATACGCATATATAGTAATAAGGCGCGGTTAAAGAAATATAAAGCAATCATCCTGCACTTATCCCAATGAGGAAGGCCGCCTACATGGCCTGTTCTTGATTGTAGTGGAATTGTGGATTCAGGAAACCACAAATCATCGCCACACATCCCAGCAATTCTAAACAATCTGTAAATGTCGTCGATCCAAAACACTGGGTAATGGGGCCTAGATTGAATAAATTGGCATCGACTAACGAGTGAAAGTGATGTCGCAATTCAAGCGCACTTTGTCTGTTTGGCGTGTGCATGTTAACATGCGGGCTACCTGCTGCTTGATTTGATGGCCTTATGATTCGTGACGTCCATTTTATAATTAGGAGTACCTTCTAGAGTCACGCTTAGTAAATAGCTTTTGGCGGCTGTTTATTTTGGCAGGGTATTTGTGTGATATGAGCGAAGTGTTAAATGTATGATCAATATTGTACTTGTTTATCACACATTGAAATATCTCGGCACGAGAATGCGAATAGACTACATCGATACATTAATTCAAGGGTAGATCTTTGAAACAAGTTAGGTGATCAGATTAATAATAATTAGTTGTACTTTCACTGTATTAATGTTCGAAGACCGGTTTAAGTCTAGGCTAACGCCCTTCCAGTGATTAAATATTTCTTAACACAACCTATAAAAGTATTGCAAATTCCATAAATATGAAACAGGTCTTATTTTTGATATCAAATTCGCACGTAAACAAGAATGTTACAAGTCGTCACTTAAATGTAATGTTCGATCTTAAACATACGTTTATTTTCATTCGTTTCTCACTGTTAGTAAACATTAATCTATTGTGTTTGGAGTTGTGCCATTTTCATTGATCAGCAATTTCATTGTATGTAGCTAAAGGACACTTTGATTAGATCATATTATGTTTTGTCGTTTACTGAAGAAGTGACGATAATAACTGCAATTATGTCTGGCACTACTTTTACGTAATAAGCTGTTTATTTCGTAATACCCGCATTTATGTTTTTGTAATCGCCGCGTGTAAATTATTGAATGAAAGTTTTCTAAATGTACAT
>LQNK01000047.1:452715-479064 GCA_001586405.1 Phoebis sennae | reverse complement strand
GTATAGGTATTTAAGTTTTAAGAAACCTACACAAATGTATAATCCATCAACATTTAATGTCGTTTTAAACAAAAATTCGTTACTATTGTATAAAGAAATAATAAAACAGACCCACATAGTAAGTGATGCAAGTTTATTTATCTTTGCTTTTTTAAGGTATACATACTTTTATAAGAAAAACATATTTTAACATAAACAACTTGATCACTATATAATATATCTGACAAAAGCAATAGGCGTTTGGCCATATCGTAGGTCGTACGTAGGTCTCCTTCTAATAGTTGCTATAGTTTTCCAGAAACGTTTTCATCCTTGCTTCTATTCGATACATTTTCAGAAATTCCAAACTAAGAAATATTGTCAGAGTAGAGATATAAATCCTCCATCCACCACAAAATTGCCTTCTTCAGCGTAAATAATGCTTAAAATGCTTAATTATTGATAATATTTCTAACAATTTCGCTTAGAATTATTCTAACAAATCGGTATTTTGACTTTTCAAAGTCTGAAAATGTCAGAGACTTCATCGTTTATTTTTTATTTAAAAAAAGTATTTAAGGTGTATAAGATGTTTTTTTTCAAATAAATCGAGTTTAAAAATTATTTTTTGTGAATAAACGTCTCAATAATAACAATAATGTGTAACTGTGAACAAAATACATTGAAATAATGGTTTATTATTTTTTTTAATGTAATCGTAAATGATCATCTAAAACTGTAACCTAAAAAGGTCATCACTAATTTATGACGTAATTTCACTCGACATATCGAAACTCATTTCACTTCACTTGAGCGACATTGACGTTACAGAATACTAAAAATGTGAGAATCGAAGTGATTTTCGAAGTGAGGGTGAGAGTCGAGAAGAGATTCGAAATCGAAAATCGTGTTTTACAGAATCAACCAGCTGTTTTTTATTCATAGAAGTGAAATTAGTAATTTTAATGTTATTATGTTCTGGGTTTTGTTTTAATGAAATATGCATAAAATATAATATTGAAAAGGTTACTATTTACTACGGAGGTTTGACTATTTTTATCCTTCCTACAAATATTTAAAAGATGAAGGACTGGTTGGAACTCCTTTATAAAGTCATATAATATAATACTAACAATATTCTATAAACCATCGTTTTGAGTAGGACTGACTATCTTCTTGGACTAGAGTGTTATTGTGATAAGGGACAAAAACCTATAAAATCAGACATTTTTATGTCCTTAATAATAATTTTTCAATCCATAAACATTTATTACACGATATATTCGACATGAAAATTACATAGCGCTCTCACACAATGTAAATAATACGTATGTTATTTCTAACAATAGGTTTTACAAACATGTATCTGTCGGACATAACAGTATTCTGTTTGCAACTTTATAGATGAATACATAAGTGTTCATAGAATTTTATTTGATGTATAACATAGTCGCCAGATTTGAACACGTGTATCGAACTTGGCAAATAAAGCGGGATTGCATTGTGCTCGTGATTGTAGAAAGTTATAAGTTGATATAATAAGCAAGTCCCCTATTGGACATTTAAAATTAAAGTAGAATATTCCATATGAAGATATTTCTTCTTAACATTTTGTTATTATTTGCAATTCTCGTGAGTAAGTAGTTTTGCATTAAAATCTTATTGAAATACAATTGATACTATTGTTATTGCTTTCTAATTCAGAACTTACAATACAAATCAACGTTTTTATTGTAATTTTTTATAAAATATTACGTAAATGTTATATTTTTTGTGATTTAAAAAGTATCATATTTACTTAAGATTTGGTATTAACTGATAAAGTCGTAAACCTAAAAGATAATTTTGCGAATAACCGATAATACTCGCTTCATAGAAAGGAACTGTACATTCGTTACGCTCCAAATTTCATAATTGGGGTCAATACCGATTTTGGCGATTACCTGTACATGAATGTGGCCAGTTTATCGATAATGCTGTTCAAACACCTTCTTGCTGTAATCGCGTGTAAGAATTTCATACATAACATGTTTATTCACGTATTTCCTTGACTTTAACTAATCGTAGGTATAGCGTGATACAAAACCTACAAGTAAAGTTTCTTATCTTTATTTCATATTTGCGACGAGGAAATCCAAGACAGAAAAAAGTTCTAACATTAAATAAATTTCCTTGTTTAAGATTGCCCGCTTTATGCCTTCACCGTATTATAAAATGTAATTTTCTATTGCCGCTAAGTATCGTTTTAAATTGTGTGTTAACGTTTCAGAGACATGCAATACATTTACCTTCGCGGGTTTTCAATGATACAGCTATATTTATTTCACACCTACGTCTTTCCTTTCATGTTGGTCACCTAAATGCAAATGTAGTTTAGCCTTTTGTGTAGAATCGGTGGTCGTGAAGTAGAACAGTAGGCGTAATATCCTTAAAGACGGTTTCAAAACATATTTAAAATAGAATAAAGTAAAATGGTTAACGGTTCAACGTTGCTCAAAGTGATAGATCATTTATCTCACTATTATTGTTTTTTAAAACGATTAAGCAGCTTATTACATCAAATTATCACTTAAAAACAAAACAAATGGTTGACTAATCATAACTATGGCTTTCAGACGCTGAGAACTCCACATTACATATTAAGTTCTCCAATCATTACGTATTTGTACACTGAAGCAATTAATTTAACAATTGAAATTATCTGCTTATATTATATTAAACTGTAATTGTCTTGAATAGTTCGAGATGTTTTTGCTACTTCATTACGTGTTACACCTACTTCTGCACTACTACATTCGTGTAGAATTTGTTAATTTCTAATCTTCTATTAACATCTTATCAATAAGCACTGTTAATAAGCACTTTGATAAGATCTACGTAGTACAAACATAAAAGTGCTTCACTTTCTCAAGAGGTTATGGAAATCTTACTATATTATGTATTGATACGAAGACAATAAAATGCAGTTAGCTGTAAGACAAACCTAGAATGTAAATGGTATGTTCCTGTTAATCTTTGTTCTGTTTCGTCACTGAGATCGTTGTCCGGGTATGTCAAGCGAATATAAATCAATTACTATAATCCACAGGACCATTGATTATAGTAATTGCTGTTTCTGCCCACGTAGTGTCCCGTTGTTTTATATGAAGTGGTTGGCCTTTGTTTTTTAGATATTGTTCTGACGAGACAACAAAGCTTCTCGTATAACAAGCAATTATACATGTGAATGTTTATTTTAAGGTATGTATCTTTTATATGCAGAAATAAAAAAAATATTTTTATTTGCTTTGTAATAAAAGAGATACTACAGCGTCTTTAAAACACAGGTCAATAAATACCCCACATGTTAAATACAAATTAATTGTCATTTCCTCTCATTTTCACTAGTTCGCTTTTTTTCAGGAAATGAGAATTAATGTATATTTTGAACTTCATTTAAAACTGACTAGCTGACTGTTAATCTTGCTTAAAAAACAAAGCATTTCATAATATATTTCACAACTTGAAAACACCCAAAAATACTCGGACGAATTTGGAAATTCAAAAGAGATCATTATTAAAGTTAAGTTTTCGGTAAAACGATTGAAAAACATGATTCAATCATTATATTGTATTCTTGAGCGAAGTCGTGACGACGGTTAGGTCTAGGTTTTTGTAAATGAGCTTTCTACTATAAATTATGTTTGATATGGAAACGTGAGCTGCATTCGTGCGGAACTGGGGCTCCAGTTTTGTTTCTTAAGGTCATTCGTAATCTTGAAAACGATTTTATTACTCATTTTAACAAGCTTGTGACAGCTAATTTGTTGATGGGAGCGATATTTTAATAAAAACAAAAAAAAAAAAATTCAAAATAAAATTAATGTACCAAAACAATATGATCTTCAATAGGTTTGCTCGCAGAGGTCAAAATCCATTCGCGACAACCTAAAAATAGTCTAGTCATTTAATTCAAAATTTATGTAACCTGAATGTGATATGCAAATTGCTGAGATTAACATTGTATTTGTAGTCAATAAAATATTTATGTAATTACCTCCAATTATTTATTTTTATTAAATATATATTATAAATAATGATTATACAAATTTTGAACAACGTGCATTCCAACGTAACAACTAAAGTAGAAATAATGCATACAGGGCAAAACCGAATATGAGCTATACATAATGGACCCATGAACATCCTTCTAAGAAGCTTCTATATTTACTGGAATTTAGATCATCATTTCAAATGACATAAAATCTTTATTTGTGTTCTTATTCTTCGGCATATTATTACGCATACGACTTTTAGCCTTTCCTTAAATATTTCTAAAGTAAAAACATCGTTATACTTTCATATGTAAAATTTTGAAATCGATGTCATATCAAAGTCTGACCCTTGAATAAATTACAGCATTACGCAATGCGGAAATTGCAGTTAAACAGGGCGGTTATAGCTAATTTATGATTTATAGTTTATACCCACCGCCACGAGCTCCTATCGACGCCGCGCCGGTGAGAACGAGTTATGTCGGTTGCATCTCTTCTATATAAATAATAAATATTTATATTTACATTCGCACGAATAATTCAACGATATCCTCTACCTCTATAATAATAAATATAAAATGCAAAACATGAATGAAGTGATTGTTCTGTTTATTAATTATTTAAATTCCGAGACGCGTATTCCTGTATGATATTATTGAAGTATTGTGATTATATATTCTCTACTTTTTTTTATTCATTATTTTTGGAACTTTTTAATAAGGATTCCAATGTTCCGTTAAATGTAACAGCAAAACAAGGAGGGCCGAGTCTGATAATAATGTAAATGTTGTAAAATTTGGAAAAAATACATTTGCATATTTGGCATTGTGTTTGTGTAAAGTTTGCGTTATTTTCCCAAAATAAAGTTTATAACATCTTAATTAACCCAAGTTCATTAAGGATAATATTTCATTGTTATATAATTTTACAATAACTGCAATCTAGGTTACCAGTATCGTGTTAACTGAAGAGGCCTTGGTGTCATTATTAATCTGATGAATCTTAGATTCTGTGGCCCGATAGTAAAATACATTATCATGAAATAGGCATCTGAAATTCAATATTCATTACGTGCTTTTAACACTTGACACGTGGAAACCTATATACACACATATCTCATCACGAAGATAATATTTAATGTTTAGATTGCAGATGAAATTGCGGACATTTGTTAATTTGGAATAACTGAAATTTGGAACACAATTTGCTGGTGAAAAATATATCTGATATCTGATCAATGCCTAAAGATATTAAATTCTATAAGCTCATATGGCTTTATTATCTCGATGTTTCGGTTAAATAAGAGCACGCAATCGGTTTTCTATTACGGTAATAGTTAACTGTTTTATAAGATACCCGTATCAAACAATTATTATCCGCACGTAATTATTGACAAGTTTTGTTACTCGCCTATATTCGCTTCATTGCTTTTTAACAGGAATCTTGATAGTTAAAAATAACTCGAGCTGTACAACCTGTAATAACTATTATTTAGATAATGCGAGCATTATGCAATCACGAACATTTTTACAGTGTAAAAAACTTTGACTGCTTTGTAAAGAATATAATATTATTCAAGGTTAAAAACGTGATTTTTATTATATATGTTTGGCTCTCCGACTATAATGAGATACCTATTGGACGGATCTCGAGAAAGCATAAGTTTTATATTTAATATGGTGAATGTCACATAATTATTGGAAAATGAATTATAGCCTTGAAATAAAACAGGTAGATCTTGTTTTCTTATTCAACCATTTTTTATGAAGTCGTAGCAAAGGGGTGACAGGTCGCTAGTATATTGAGAATTGGCAGTTAGTGGTTTTTTGTATTGATGATCGTTATAATAAAAATTATAAGAAGTTATTTTCAAATGTTATGATTTGGTTTCAAAATTTACATAGTTTGAATGCATAATACCTATACATAACATTGAGGACATGTTAGCAAAAAACTATTTGCGTTAAATTATGTCAAATAAAAACCAGTACTAAAACCGGTCACCAGATCGATGAGTAATTAACGTTATCACATACGTACAATGCTTTGTAACGTACTACATTCGGCTTTGTAAGAAATTAGGAAACGAACAATCAATAATTCCGATAATGTACGACGGATATATTTTGCATTGTTTAAGTACATTGTATTACTCAACTTTTTCCATACCATTGAAGGTAAACTGTGTCTCTGCCTTGCATTTTTATTAGCACTCCTTGTCACCAAAATGTATGACGCATACCGCGATTCGTTAACGTTCTTGTATGGCACAATAGAAATCAATTGAAACGTTTTTACTAGCTGATTGCATAACGACATTGTTGCTATTTACAGCTTCAATGCCCACCTGGTATATCATAAAACAACTTTATAGTGTGGAACAATTCAGATTTCAAGAGTGGCTCGGAACGAAATCGGTCACGCTCACCCTCGAATTATGTATATCCATGCATATGGCATTGAATAGGGTCCATATTAATATTAATCCACGTCTCTTAGTTAACATAGTTGTATCAGAGCATGCATGCCGAAATCTTGACCGGTATTCGTAAATTTTATACATCTGAGAATTTCATCCATGTTAATTATTTATTGAGCATATTGGTACCCGGACAAAATAAAAAATAAAGGTTGCTAAAATGGTCATTCGAGAATTAAGAGAGAAGGAGGACTAAGAAACGGCATAAACACAAAATATTTGGTAGTTATTGACGCGGGAGTGTTGCGTTACTAACAATATTATTACGGGTTCTATGGAATAAAAATTGAAATAAAAAAAAAATCTACTACTATTCTATATATAGGTAGATTTTATGATAAGAACATTCTATGCACAAACATACTTGGTAATTGCATATCAGGATAAACTCTAGGTAACTACACGCTTGCGAGCATAAATTGTAAAGCTACCCTTTAAAAATAAAATTAAACAATGTAAATAAATTACTAGGCCAGTGATTATGTTGCTTTTTACTCTTTTTCGGTTTCTTTTAACGAAGTCACGCCTCGCATAGGATACGAAAACAAGTTATGTAGGAGAATTGAGCAACTCAATTCTACGAAACTGAATAACGAGAAGGATTATACGAGGAAAACGATACAAAACTGGGATACAAACTTATTAATTTAATATTTTCACGATAAATAAACAAAATAATGTAGTATGTAAATCTATTAACTCATATTCAAACATGTAACTATAATAATATATAAATTATACGTTGCTTGGACTTGTATCTCATTGTCATAAATGCGAATATCATCTCGTAAATTTAAATTTATGCAAACGGTAAATGCCATTCGATTCGATAATAGTCATTCTATATTTAACGAGTCATTGATCTCTTATCTGCAAGGAATTTCTTCCATGCATGGCATAGACTATAGACTATGGGCTATAGTCTATTATAGAGTAAAGTTGCATATATTGTATCCAGTGGATATCTACGAATGCCAGAGCTGTGGTACCAATAACTGGTTTGGTTGGCACGAGGTCTTATCTATGGTAGTCAGGTTGTGGATTGTTGCTAATCGGTCACGTCTATTATGATTTTGCAGGTAATAGTTAAGTTTTATATCTTACAAACGTTATTTAAAGTTAATTTGCGTAACGTTCCAGGATAATTATTTAATATTTTCTGATATCTCTATAATAGTTAACTGTCTATAATTTTTTGGTGTTTGATATTAGATTTGGGTACTGATTCACAAATCTGATTCGGGTCGGAACGAAGAGATTTCCGTCGAAATTTGTATGAATCTCGTTCCGATTTTGGTTACTTTCCGTTCGAATTCGCATTTGTGAAGTCTTGGACTCCAACTATCCTTTACAGATAAACCAGAGGGTATTGGTTTTACGAAATACATTTCTTTGTACGGCATTTATATTGATACAGATATTTGTGTGCGATTTTCACAAATGTGAGAGTATGTATTATGAGAGTGGCGTAACCGGTATCCCATAAAAATTATTAAATGCCCAATTAATCGATAGTGATTATTGAGTCACTTGATAATAAGGATTTCGCTGAGTTGATTATAATTTATAACCATATTTATTACAGTGGTTGAGTAACGATCCACAATGATCGTTCCGTATGAATGAATCAGACTTGCGTCTCCTATTTCCGAGTATAATAATGTTATTGTATGTTTCTCATGTCAACGTTATCATACCGTTCGTTAAATAATGTTCATACTGACCGTTTGCTAATTGTCCTAGCCTCAATATCCTTTAATGAAACCAATCAATCAAGATGTTTTTTAGTTGATGTATGTAGTTTGACCATGGGTTTTTCTGGTTCACAGTTACTTCATAAGAATAAATCCTTGATCTTTTTATTCTGATAAAAAACTTTGTCTTAAGTACGATATCGAATTGCAATTGCATCCTAGTGGCAAATTATTTTGCAGTACATAATAGCGGACGTGATCATTTTCTAAATCATTGTTGCTCTTACAAAAACTCTTGCAATCTATTTCCGAAGCAGTTCATTTGAGTCAAAAGTTCAGTAAAAGGGCTCACTGTAAAGAGAGCGTGTCATATCCGACGTTGAAATTCGTGCACTATGCCAGTAGAGACGGTAGAAAGTAACTAAAGGTTGACAAAGGTCGGAAACGATTTTCCACTACCCACTGTTTAACGACCCTTGAAGAGCTACTGCGGTATCGCAATCTAATTGTAAGTTTGTTTGTAAATAAAAGAAAGTGAGCCGACTGAAATTTAAAAGATATTCTTTTAAGCGATAATTTGCTTACATTCATTTATATTGTGTGTAATTTTAAAATATAGGTGTTTAAGCAGCGCCAAAAATTAACCAAATATGGCTTCAAGGATTTTGCTTTTAGTTTAAAGTTTATTGACATAAAGCTACAAATAACCAAAAAAGTTTTGTTCCGTCATTTGTAAGTTGTGAGTGACACACGTTTTGACGCGCCTGTATTCGCGGAAGAAGATATTAAATATTCATTCTGTTCGGTTAAAACTATCTGGAATTTTGGCTCGATTGGGATTATTTTACGACGGTTCAAAGCTAAAATTGCAAGGCTTCATCTCTCTTACTATTTACACATTAATTAAAAGTTTTGGAGACTACCTACTTACTTTTTATCAATTACGGATTACAGTTTTATTAGTTTAGTAAAAATTAAGTGAGTATTTCTTAGATAAAATTTTATAAGACCGTATAAAAGAGAAACAGCGATGTTTTCATAATTCACAGAAACATTTTAGTTTTTTCACGACTTGTTTGCAGTAAACGATTAAAACAGCTGATTTATGCTATTTGTGTCCCATATACATGTTTCCTTCTCAAATTTTATTTGTGGATGTGGGTCAGTATTTTGATTCCCGTACGAAAATATTACCTCACAGTAATTGACCCCACTGTGTATGAAAACAAACACCAACAAATATTCGCACCTTCTATATAATATAGTAGTCACTTACTTGGGTATATTTTTTTGTGAACAGTGGTACTTACGATCTTTAAAATAGAAAAAAAATTTCGAAAAATATTATTGATCGATAAGTAGGATGCATGCAGCTTTCGATTATTATTAATATAATATACCAACCTCTTTCACTTGCGTTAAAACATACAACTAAACGAATGTGGACAGGTCGCCGACTGACATACTTTCTGTCGCGACGTATATAATTATATTATCAGTACAAAACATATGCGTACGCGCTCGAATTACAATATTAATCAGATGTTATGCGTGTTTTCACTTATCAATATTAGCTTTTACTAATGGCTCACGTATACCAAATAGTAATGCCTTTTAACAATGAGTTCAAAACTGGTTCTTTAAGTATACATTAAAATAATAATTAAAAAAAAACTCTTAAATAAGATACTTTGAATACAGTTACTTTGAATATAGTTGTTGGGGAAAGAATTATACCCCAGACTAAGGCAATTTTTATAAATGTAGAGAAGTCTGATTGATTGAGGTGTTTATCAATTTGTGTGTGCCCTAGGTATAGAACATTTAGGGGTTTTTTACATTAATTTCGCTAATCGAAATTAATGTAACCCCGAAATGTTTTATAAGGACCGGGAGAGTGTTAATAACTTATTAACTGAGTACCTATACTATGATAATATGAACTTGATCTTAAGCACTTTCTAGTCTTTTTTATAGTATATTATAGCAGACAAGCGGGGCATGTGGTTTACCTGATGTTTTGTGACCGACCGCAACCCATGAATATCTACAACATCAAAATGCCGCAGATACATTGCCGGCTTGAAGGAAGGGGAGGAGATAAGGAGAGGATTAATGATGGGAAATTGGGGGAGGAGTAGAACAGGATGGGATAATAATAAGATATGGTTAATGGAGGCAATCCTCCGAGCCCCCGTTCACCGTACGAAACACAGTACAATACGGCTACACGCCGATCTGCTGCTAGGAGGAAGCTGCTCCTACTTTTTTATTGCTGAAGATCTTATCCAGCAGAAATACCCTCTGTCGCCTCTTACGACACGGTTTGAAATACACACATATTATAAACCGTCGCCGGGGAAAAGTAATTTTGTTACCTCGGGTTAAGAATTTAACATCCTTAGTATATTTTTCTCAAAAATTCTTCCTTTTTCAAAAAGATTAATTATTGAATTACACTACTGTCAAACCCCACCTTTCTTTGTTCTATTTTATATTCGAAAGATTTGTTTAAGAATAATGCATTATATAAATATCTATATAATTTTTCATCATAAATAAAACTAATATATCCATTAACTTAAAAATAAATTAATAAAGTGCGTGTTGAATATTGATCAGCCATCGTTAAAACTTCATGAATCACATCGTATTACTTAAGCAGTCGCTCTCAATTCATATTTTATCTGCTAATATTGCGAAATATTTTGGGTTACGAAAGAGGTGGTTTACACAAGAAATAAGACCAGATTCCGTATTTCTTTAATAAATGTATCTGTCATTTCCGCTCCTATTGAGGAAAATTTTCTGGTTTAAGGTATCGTAAACGCTTTTTCCAATGTGTTCTACTAAACTAGTCTCAATTGCTAATTTGACTCAGGTGCAGAATAGAACACGACTTCCTGTAATTTCCTTCATCTTGTTAGTTAAATATCCTATGTTATTATAAAATAGATTTTTCAACCTTTAATTTTCCTTATATCTTTGATTTCTTAATTTTCAATAACCGTAAAAATATACTCTATGTTAATATTCTTATTTAAATTAATATTTTTAAAGCATTAATTTATATTTATTAAAGCGCCATCTATACTTTAATATTGAACATAAGGCTACTCGTGTATAATGCGCTGCAGTGTAACTGTTCAACGATAGATGGCGCACGTACAAAAGTTGATATGCCACATGACGCAACTAGGTGGAACTAGAGGTACTTCGAAAAAATAACTATTTAGACAATTTTCATCATTACAACTGTGTTTATTTAATTATAAACCAGACACGAACCATATTTTATCGATATTGCAACAAAATTTTTGAATTATCCAAATTCTACTGAACGTATCTCTCGAGTCTAGAATTGAACATTGAATTGATTTTAATTTGGTATTATTATTATGTTTTCAAATTATATTTTATCTTTACAAAAGAATTCTAAAATGTACCTAAATAATAAATAGGCAAATAAGCGCGACAAAAAAACATTTATATAATTATTATTTCCATCTAGCGTAGCTAGTTATAAATAAAAATACTGCAGGTTATCTTCAAATAGGTTACGTATCCACTTTAAAATTTATTATACGAGGAGTACTGTTAATATAACAGGGTTACAAAACTTGCTATAAACATACCATAAATTGAATCAGATAACAGCAGATAATATTTATGTTGGTAGCTCCATCAAAAATTTTGCTACCGAGTTCCAGGTAATCAATTTTTACCAATAAATTGCTTGTCCATTGTATAATTAACACGACCGTATAATATAATGGTCAATACCCATATTCATCAAGCAAAAAAGGCGGAGAATAATTAAATTTGACGACGTTTAATCTTAACGGAAAATAAAAGAACACGCGCCTCGTCGTGTTCGCGTCGTAATATCAAAACTCGTAGTGGTGGTTGTACTTCGGAAGATTTTTTAATTTTTTTCCTCGTTGAAGATAAATTATATCAACGCATTATCCTGTAGGTTTCGTTTTGGGTGCGGCGTCCGCGGGGAATCGTGCATAACTTGAGCGCTACGTCATAGCCGGTAAAAAACTTCGAACCCCAGGCAGTCAAGGCCTTTAGTCTTTACGGCTCCAACATTTACATGTTGTATACTATAAACTTCTATACCAGCATGTATTTAAACCGCTCGCGTGGTATCTTTTCGTAATGTACACGCATTCCCCGATGGCCAATTTTCATTCCTGAATATAAATATTTTCCATTTTAGGCTAATGTGCGCTTTGAGGCATTCGAGTTGCGAGATTTCCTTGTTCAATTAATTTCCTTAACACGGGATTTAAATTTTTATTCAATGAAGGAAATATTTAAAAAATATTTAAATGAATGAAAATAATGCTTCCTTTTAAGTTAAGACAATCAGATATTTGATTTGACTTTTACTATGTGATCTTGAGTGTTAAATGTTTTTGTTAATAATTGATCTTTCAGTTAAATTAAAAATAAAGTGCAAGAAATTACATGGTAATAATTATAAAACTTTACTTGACTTGACCTTGACTTAGAGCCTGTAGATACTTAATTTAATTCCTGGTTAATGACATAATAAATATTAACAAACATTGCGTTTGCGTGGTAGTTAAACAATTTTAACGGTTTCTTTTCAAAGAAAAAGTAACAGAAATCAGAGATGGTTGAGCTGTTGTTTTTTGTGTCGACTTAAGATGCCTGAGCTGATTAGTTTTGAGAAGTCTTCTGAAATAACATTTGTGCACTTAAAAAGGGAATTTTAATCCAAGATCCTTTATCAGTATTAAAGATTATATAATAATGGTGTTATAAAACACAATACGGGTCATGGCGTTCGATAAATAGAGGCTTCCAAACTAATAGGCGTCCAATAAAAACTCCACTGTATCAATTGGATATTATAATGAACAAGATTGCTGTACCTAATTGGTAATGAGTTCAATAATTTAATTTAGATTACCCCTGTATATGGTCAGTATAATTTACCAAAAAAGGATTGATTTATAAATAATAACTAACAGTTGGTCTTTTAATTCAGAATCAATTTTAATTTTTCATATGTTATGTCAAAAAATAATCGATAAGTTAACCGTAACTTGATACCAAACCGTAACGAAACTTAAACATTGTTTCAGGTCACTGTATGGGGCAACAGTTCAGTTGCGGAGGTAATCAACGACCCTCTGCAAGAAGCTGGTGTTATTATAGCTGGTCTTCCCACGGGGCCTTTGTCGGCTCCCTTCGCCTTGCCTATTGCGGGGCCTCTACCCCCACCAGAAGATGCAGTTCCTCCACCTACCGCTCTTTTGTTTCTCGGGGGATCAAAGGCCCCCGTCGAACCAAGGGCTCCAGCGGTTTGTTTGGAAGGAGAAGTCCTTGTTGTCGAATTTGAACCGCCACCGTGGGATGGAAATGATCTCGAAGTGTTTCTAGCCTGGGAGAAAATATACGGTAAGTGTTCAGATATCTTAAGAGAAAGCAAAATCATGTTCAAAGGAAATATTCTATGAAATTGACAGACGAATAATTGGTCGAATATAATTTCTTGTAGCCAATATTGGACAAACCGGTTAGTAACGTGAATAGAGATTATACCTATAATTTGATTATAATAAACAATTTGTTTTATTTTGTGTGAATCATCAGTTTTCTAATATCTTTACTACATACTCGTCTATTATTACTGCCATCCAAAGACAGTATGTCATCCAATGAATAAAAGTCGAAAAAAAAATAAATGGACATTAATTCTAATTAATTCATGAAATCATAAATTGAATACAGAAAAGCCTCTTAAACTATTTAAAAACAGGTTAATTCATAATAAATGTGACTTGAGCCTTTCACGCCTACGATATGCCCATAAAGTTTTCTAAAGACAACTGAATGAGTACTGCGTACGTTGACTTATCGTTGCTAGTAAGTCATACCTTACGAAAAGTATTGCCTTTACTTTCCTCTTGTGCCTTGAAGCGCTCATCAATACGAGTCGGTTGTGTATTAAGTATTCCGTCAGCAAACTATCTGTTTGTAGAAAGCGGTTTGGCAATATTGAAACGTGTACGCACGCCGTTGCTATTGTCCGGTAATCTTTCGCAGAAGCGACTCGTATGCAAAGCTAATGCAGTCGCCGTGATCGCCATACCGATAGAAGCCGTCCTGATCGGTGATCCTTATTATCGCGGAATAAGGCTCTAAAGCCACATGACATTTTAGGTTAATACCTTACATGTAATCGTATAAAAAGACTTCATGCAGTCAATATATTCGACCAAGTTTCGCCAATCGCAAGGATACCTTAAACAGCAAATGAGAGACGCTAAGCAACCTCATTTAAGACATTTTCAAGTTGTTAGATAAAATTTATTCATTTAGAAATATCGACGTGTCAGATTTTAACGCTGATTTTATTTTGTTTCAGCATCTATGCTATTCTCAGCAGTAGAGCTATATGGAAAACCGCTGTTACGAGCTGCAGTAATTACCAAAGAGGAATATCACTTACTCTTCTACTATTTAGAGTCTGTGTCAGAAGCAAGCGAGGCATTAACGCAGCGCATGCGGAAATACATTGATTCTGGTTTATTAAAAAGTAATCCTACTAAAGATAAAGAGGATAATGATACACTTGCGGCACTCAACACGCAATTGGATTCTATTAATATTGAAAACGAGTCGAAAAGTCTCCTGACTGAACTTATTCAAGAAGGGATTCTTTCTCAGCACGATGTCGATTGTGCTTCAGACATGGCTAATTCAATATACAGTGAACAACCTTCAATTAATAAAAATCTAGATGACGACAACAGGTCAAGCTCGTCGTCACTAGGCGTTCCGCTACGACGAGTTGATGTTGTTGTAGACAACGGCGAGACTAATGTCGATAGTTCCTTGGCAGAAAATGCAGAAAATGACACAACTGTTACTCTAAAAAATGGAGGACAGTGTTGCGCTGATCATAGAATATCTGCAGATATTACAGAAAATGTTTGGTCTAATGTAAGATGGGACTTTCTGAATCCAGCTGATTTTGGGTACGATCAAGTACCAAATGTAAAAAGAAGTCGATCAGAATCTGCTTTGACACCTATAGTTACCAGACGTAATGATGAAATTTATGAGACACTTCGGGACGATGAACAAAACTCTTGTGGAAGTATGACGCCATATGAATCCATAGAAGATCTATATGATTGCATCAAGAACGCAGCTTATAATAATGTCATAGTCGCAGAATCATCACCTTCGACTGAAAGCCATTCTGAACCACAATATCCGGACTTCGATGAAAAGTCGATCACAACACGCCAGAGTTCCGTCAGTAGCGAAAAAAGCGGAACCTCGTCCGCTTTTCCATTCTCGAAGTGCGGTTCAAGTGATTCAACCGGTGCCTACACGTCATGCGAGTCTTCTAGTGGGATAAATACTTTCGCTTCGAAAAGCATTCCAGAGTTGATTAAATGTAGAGAACTGCCTCCCCCGCCCACGGAAGTCGAAATGAATGAGAGCACTATTCTATTGAAGCAGTTATTTATGGGTGAATTGATGGATGCGTATGGCGAATACCTTTCTGCGTATCCGTACGCTCGGTCGCTGCTGCGCCGCAAGATGCGGCGGGACGAGCACTTCACCGCACTCGCCGACATCAGGCGAGGCGCCGCCAAGTACACCATCGCTGATTACTTGGAACTACCGGTAAGTTATTTATTATTATTTTATTTGTAGTAGGTACATATGTATGTTGTAATCGACCATCACGATACCATCAATTCACCGCACGAAGAGATATATCCAGCTTTTATGTTCGTGTCAAATGGGGCAATTTCATTAATTCGCTGTGGAATCGAGAACAATAAGGAGAGTATCGGTGGTATTCCGCTCTGGAGTCGATTTGATGGCGGCCGTGTGACAATGATACGAGCATGCGCACGCGTCGCCATTCAATGCTAATGGGCCGGAAGAGTGCACGTGTAACTCTCTCCCTGATTACAGGCATTGTTTCACGCCACTTCAGGACTTTTAAAGCGTGTTAAAAGCTATCAAAGAAGGAAATAGTATAGTACAATTAAAAAAAATCACTTTTCTCCGCGTACAAAAATGCTAAGTAATAGATCGATATAATATTGAATATTAACCTTGTTTGATTTGATTGCACGTGTAACATATATTTTACCTAAACCTCTGAAAAATAACTAAAACATTATTGTTGATTCAAGATCAGTGGCCATAAAATATGGAATTTGTCAGTTATGACAATTATGAATTGATTTAAAAACCCACAAAATGTTCATAAAATTTTTAAATAAACACGTTATGATAAATATATTTTCGAAAGGTCGTTAAATATCACGGTCGAACGGGTAATTTTTGGGAAAAATGTAACTATAATATATTTTTATGAAGCACAATAATGTGTTATGATGCTTTTCCTATCGTTAAATACGATATCAAATTATGCATGACAGCAATAACGTGTTCATGACTCAGGTTTCAATTTGCAATTGATGAGATAGTGTTAGACATTTCTATTATAGAAGTATATACATGCTTTTGATAGATACAATTTGGATAGATAGATTAGCAAAACATTGTACTTATAATAAGATAACGTAATTTAAAAGTTGTGTGATATTCACCTAAAATATATACCGTTATAAAATAGGATTGCGGTTGATGATAATATTTGATTTCCGTACGTGTAAAAAAACATCTGCAACGCTGTAATTCAGAGACGTATAGTCCATTTGATTATGCAAATCCTTGCGGATTTTTTTAAAAATATAAACCTCAGTAGACATAAAATATTATTAATTATAGGTTATTTTTAGAAGATGATGTAATCATGAAACGCATAGTAACGAATAAGTGGCACGCCCCAGGGGTGCCACCCGCCTACATATCATACAACTACCCACGTTTTTATTCTCTCATCACAGGCTAGACTTAAAATGCCAAATCAATACTTAATGATTGCGAAGGTTACATTGATCCATTGTTGTAAAATCGCAATTATTATTAACCCTCTTTTTGTTATGACTATTGATTATAGAGGCGTGCCGTGTGATTTTTGCTTTGAACTTTTTATCGTGAGTACGATAATATGTTATAAGAACTGTAAGTAATAATCGGAATTAAAATGCTCCAAGATTTCTTTCTAAATTATATGACGTATTTTACCTCTGAAAGTCATAACTACTAATTTCAGTTTATTCTCTACAAAAGATTTATAAATCTACTAAGCAAAGTCTCCTAAAATATTTTCAGTACCCAATTTGTACGTAAACCAAAACCCAATCCTATCAAAGTAACCATTATCAGGATATTACTATTTACAACACATGTTACATTTCTATTAGGGCACGCCTTATAAGCAACGAAACATGCAAGCACGGTTGCCATATTGGCTTATCCGAGTGAAGGCCTAATTTGCTTGTTTGCATTCAAATAGACACGACTGACTGATAAAGTTATACATTAAATTTTAAGTTGTCGAGCTTTCCGATACATTAATGTAAAAATGTGTAAAACTTAAAATATTAGCCCAGTATAATATTATATTATCTGTGGCCCAGTTATCCGCAACGAGTAGCCAATATAGCCTTGCAATTGATGCTTTTGCATCCGAGAAGGCTGTATTTCTGATAAAAATATTAAAAAAATTTAATTACTTTTTAGTTATTACTTTTATTCCGTCGTGTGTCGTTGGGGTGTATGTTATTTATTATTTTAAATATCCCTTTTTGAGATATATGTTTTATAAGTTCCTACATATGAAGGAGTTCGGTCGGCTACAATATTTATAAATTTTACTTATTACTCTTACTTTATTATATTTGCAATATACCACACGCACAGATACTAAATATGAAGATAAATTAATTATGTAATTGCAATTAAATCGACATTAATAAATTGTTTCATTCAATTTCAAAATTTGTGTAATTTGCCAATGAACAAATACAGGCAAATGATGTGATGATTTTAGAATAAGATTTGCAAATATAATCTGATTGGTTAACATCTTAAAGGCGACGAAAAGAGATAAAATAACAACTAATGTTTGTATTAAAAGTCGCGTCAACGTACTATTACTATACAATTTAAACATCGGGCTTATGTTCTTTGAGTCCTAAATATTCATTAGTTTGAATTTAAAATAAATTGTATATAAATGGGGCTATTGAAAAATTCGAACACGTTTATGTTTAACTCACGTGAAGTGTGAACGTATGGATAGAGTCAACGCCTCCGTGTGTGGAATAATAAGGCTAGTGTGTAGTCGTATAAGGGAAAAAAGATAGAACAGATTTTTATATATAACTCTCTATTTAATACAAAAAGTTGTGGCCTTGGTAGCAAGCGACGTCTTCCAGACTTCATTTATTTATTTGTTAGTATACGATTACATCGGTTGTTGACATAATATTAAACGAACATCTACCCTAATCTATCTAATCACCTACATATTCGACCGATAAGAGCGTCCAAAATTATTAATATAATTCATTAGTGCCAATTATAGATTAAGTATCTATTTTTATTATTTTTTTAGGTTCTGTTATTTTTCTCTCGTGTAATCTTTCGAAACCTTACCCAAAAATGATTTCGCGGGTAACAACTAACAAGGTTTTTATGCGCAATGCATTTTAATTGTCTTATCAAATAATTTATTTGTTCTATTTTCATAGCTTCACATTTAAGTTTAATCAAATAAATAAGTTCATATATGTTACTTAACCAAAATCTATAAAATACTGTAATAATAGTAAAATAGAGTGTAAACTTTCATAGACTTCGTTCCATATACGATTGGTATACATATTACCTATTAAAAGTTCATAATGAGTATCTCTTATCTATATAATTGTCATTTATTTATCCCATACATGAGCAAAAATATGGCAACCCCGATTAATAGCTGATTAATCGTCCAGTCGTCATACCGAAAACAGTTTAAAGATCTTGATTGCTTGAGAATTTGCAAATGAGGCTTATACAGAGTTATTAAGATGCGAGGGCCGAGTGTTTGATTCTCCACATCCACTTTAATGTATAATTACAAACGTTTAAAGTCTGGATTATTTGCTTCTATTGTCCGTGTAACTTTGTTGCTAGATCTTGCGTCGAAATGTTTGATATATATTATATAAGAAATATTTAAATGAAAGAAAGGAAAAGAAAATATCTTTCTTCTTTCTTTCTTGAATGCTTAAGATAAATTCAGGAAGTACAATTTGGTATCGAATTACATATTTCCTTTTACTGTTCTCTATAAAAATGTTTCTATTTCCAGTCAAACATTGTATATATATTTATTTGTAACTTAAATTCATGTTGCATAAAAAATATAACTGTATCAAAATATCGTAAACAATTTAGCTATCTTACTGTTGGCAAGATAATTCGTTCTCGGAAAGAATGTGAATATTAGAGAGGCTAAAACCTATTTGTATCTTTCTGTCAACTTCCGGAGCGGACGTGCCGAACATTATTTCTATTGCTGCACATTTATAACATAATCGTCGCGTTTTGTAATATATTATTGTAATATAGTCATAATATTTAGTTCTATTATTGGTTGGTTGACAAGGTGCGTTTGTCAGAGAAGATGTGTAATAATAATATAGAGCTGAAGAGTTTGTTTGTTTTAACGCGATTATCTGTGAAACAACTGGTCCAATTTGAAATTTTTTTTTGTGAGACAGAGTATTTATCCAGGCTAATGCAAAAGGAACAAAACCACGTTGAAATATTATCTTATGAGATAAGTTAACAAAATTTTAAATCCATTAGGAAAATAATAAACAAATAAAAAAGTATATTTATCTTATTATTTAACAGTCACTATTTACATATAATAAAAATATAACGACGCCGGGTATCTCTGCTAATCAAATTAGCGAGCGTTAACACTTCTCATGTTACAGAAATAAAATCGCGTTACCATTTATTACGAAAATGCATCGCCAGCCATAATGCATGCACCATGATGCATGTTTATTTAACGTGACTTTATGATGATGCCTTAAAATATTTATTTGATTAATTTAATAACGCAAACAACATAAAAAGTTAACAATTTTCATACCGCATACTAAATCTGAACATACCTTTTCTTGATTTTATTTTTCGCCACATGTTATTAAACATTCTTTTGAAGTTATTTACATCCTCATAACAAACGTTTTCATTTACTCGTAAGTGTGAAACAGTACATACATTCACACATATCTTCTCGTACACTTCATCAACGCAGTAATAATCCTTTCGTAACGTAGCACCGCAGCACGAAAACACACTTTCAATATTCGTAACGCTCATATTCTGTGCTGTTCACGTGTATTTCGCCAATAAAATCTCTAATGTATGCAATGTATGCCACTGTTAACTTTTTTTGCTCGCATTTTTTCTTAACGATTGAGCTCAGATTGTTTCATTTGACTGCGACATTACCTTTTAAGGAGTTCCTCGGTGATGTGACTCGCTTGAAAATCTAGTTATCATAACAATCTAAAGACCTGCTAGAGACTTCAAATTTAAGAAGCCGTAAGTAGGTTAGCTAAGTTTCTTTTTTTGATAGAGCCAGTTTGTTATGACGATTAAGTGAGTCGCATTTGACACTCATAAATCAATGAGATGCATTATGTCATGTCCCCGAAAAGTTGCATTCATTAATATGCCTTTAGCATAATGTATTTCTGGGTGTTTATTATGTAAGATTTTCCGATTTTTGCATTCTAATGTAGTATCTATGTCTAATTTTAATATTAATTAAGGTCAATGAGATACGACAACATATACGTGTATAAGTCAAGTATGGACTTGTTAAGAAACTTAAAAATATCTGCACCATAAACATTGTAACTATAAATTAGTGTATTTATAATTTGGACGTTGAAAGAACTTTAGTTGTAAGATCAAACAAAACTGGAACATGACACTTCCTTTTAAAGAGTCGGTTAAAAACGAAAGCCACCGACCCAGTAGTCGGCGTTCAAGTTTCTTGTACACCTTTATAATGTATCTCAAGAGGACCTTTGCCCTTCAATGGGACAGTAATGGGTGATTATTATATTGCTACCGCTAATGCAATGATGCTCGACCGGCCGCCCCTCCCGGTTCTGCTTTCTACGCGCGGTTTCACTGATTGAGGAGCGACCGAACCGCTTTTTGTATCCACAATCGCACGCAATTGTCACAAACCTCCACTCTGTGATCGCACCTTGCATATCGTCTTTGTTTTCACAAATTTTCCTCTGAGCCGACGACAACACCTTCGTCGATTCACACGGCCGTTAAGCTTAGCTATTATGTAAATTCAATAACTTTCTCTCGTTAAAATGAAAACTTAAACAAGAAAAGGCCCCGGTGACTCCTTATTGAGTAAAACGTTCAAAAGTGACAGTTACTGCTTCCCAGAGTTTGGTCCTCCGTTTATTTACCTCCCATTCAAGTAGACAGTGTTACAAAAGGCCGATGTGGTATTCAAATATCTGTATTGGTATGATTCATGATTTAATAACAATAGTTTTACTGCGGAGTGCACTGTAGTAGCATTGCTAGATAAGGTTATAAATTGTTCGGCGCTTACAATAGGATTCTTTGGGTGTTTCAGTGCGCGTAAGAATGTCTACCTTCTCTGTACGACAGGAACGGTGACTCACCTTTGAGTCAGAATAAAAGCCGGGACAGCGTACATCGTTCTGAAATTACGCTCTGTACTTTTTATGCTTTTAAATTATGCTTTTAATAATTACCTGCAGTACTGAACAAAGATCGTAAAGGAAATATGTTACAAGATCGTCGATAGCTTAGTGATTTTTGAAAGACACTTTAATTATTTCCCATGTTGAAAAAAGTGTATTGAACAAGTTCGTTTATTTTATGGGATTAATAAAAATACTACCTCATTTCAACACGTGTTAAAGTTACTAAACTCTACTAACGATCATAAATAAGGTGCTAACTTTAAATCGAGTTAGTAATAAATTTTTAAAGATTTAATTTAATGGCCGCGATAAAAGTACCTTAATACTTATTTATAGTGATAGGTAACAAATGTCACATGGGCATAAAGTAACGCAATCGTTGGAGGTTAAAAGTACTCCTAGAGAAGTACTAATATGTAAGTAGGTAAGACGAAGGTCTCAGAACAGGTTGCGGGCAAAGCAGTCACGTTATAAGAGTCAGATTGCACTATGACTTTAATAGCAGTAACCTTGCTCATGAGCATGACAGCAAACACGTTTTAATGTATTTATTATTATGTATTTGGCTATTGGAATACGAAAATAACAAATTTCTTTAAATTTATAACCTTAACATACCTTCCAAATCGTTTTCATACACAATCTGTTATTTTTTATACATATGAAGTTATGTAAACATAAAAGCCTTAATCAACTAATCAAAAATCTAACACAGTTTAATACGATTAATTAAAATTTATAACTTTTACGGATCACTTAATAACTCTACCAATTTACGATATGTCCGTAAAACGGTAGTAAAATAAAACTATCTAACAAAGTTACGCAATTTTTAAATTACAGAAAATTGTAGTAAACGTAGACCGTTCTCAATACTTTTTTCCATATAAGTACAATTGTAAATTGCCACGGAAGTTCACCTGGCCTGATTATACCAGGTCGGTGTGTCCACGCAACATCCGCCCTATTGTACATGTTTAATCCCATTGCAAACCTATTATGATGCAGTCCTATTATGTCTCTGATTGAATTCTAAGAACATATTTCTTTAGGTCATATTGAGTGAGGTCATCAACGAGCTCCAACCGACTCTTTGATAATGATATCGTAAAAAAGGCTATTTTAATACCTTGAATAAACTTGTGCTCTTGTCTGCATCGCGGTCTCTTTTGAGCCAAATACTTATTAACTAAGAGATAACAGACGCACGTGTCAGCATATATTCGGGTGCGATCCACGCTCATTAAGACCTCAATTATATTATTGTGCTCACACCGCTATTTGGCCTAAAACTGCAAATATTCATGGCTGCAATTCAAGTTTCGCTAAATATATTCCTGTTGTAATCTTCATTCGATCTCAGTTTAGCGAGGCATGAATTTAGGCTTTTCGAAGACTCTTTTAATCAGGATTCGAGTGGGCGGAGATGCGTCAATGACCCGCAAAAGTTGTGGATCCGCATTCAGCAGGTAACACCGATGCTAAATTTTGACAACGGTCCAGCTAGCCGAAACAAGCGACAAGCGATCATAACTTTAAGATCCAGTATGCTTCAATCAAATATCTTGTATATGCTGTTGCGGGTTTTGCTTCAATTAACATGTTAACCTTAACTATGCGTTTAATTCGAGCAGAAGTTGGTGTGTTCTTCTTTGAAGACATGTCATTTACAACTAGTTCCGTGACCTCGCTCACGCATTCCCGCGCCTGCACCTAACTGTACTTTCCCGTTGACTTAATGCCGACTTTGGACAGAACCTGATCTTAGGCAAATGTACATTATAGCAATCGTTGCAATTTAATTATATTTTGAGTATGTGAGTCGAGGCAAAAGCCACGTAGATCAGAACATACCGGCAAAACCCGTAGTCTTTGGTTGAGCTTGCGTGCCGCGCATTCCATTCGAGCGGCGCCGACGTTAGCCGATGATTGCCGACGCTCGGGCTGTCTGCGGCCGACTTCACACTGGTGACTGCGCGAGCGCGGTGTGAACGTCTCGGTTGTTCAAAGTATCTGTCAACAAAGTTTTGCGTGTCGAAAATAAATGACGATTAATAGTGCGTTTACGAGTTATCGAATATAATATGAATTAAATCGTGATAATTTTTTGAACATAATTTAGTTTATAAGTTCGACATTGACTTAAAACAGTGCAAGAACTGTGTTATTTTTTGTTTTGGATTGCGTGCAACGTTCACAGTGAGCTGATTGCTTTAGTGTGTGAGTGACTATTCTGCCTGTGAATAAAAAAACTGGAATTAACTTGTTAATTATTGGAAATGTTCCAAAACCAACGGTAAATATGAATTTGTAACGAAAAAAATATATCAATAAATAATTATTCAGGGTAGCCAGTCCTGCCTCTTATGTCCACGTTGTGTTTAAGATTTCCGTTAACGCGAAAGCACACTTCGAAATGGTTTTTTGTATTAAATATGTAGAGTTGAATTTCAAATGCCAGTTTCTAAATGATTCTACTTACTTAATTGATGGTCTTACTTATATCGTAATCGGTACTTTAATAAGGTAATAATACACTTTAAAGGTGTGAATAACATTATACTTACTTATTAAAACTCATAGTAAAATCTGCCAATTTCTAGATATTGAAAAGTAAAATTAAAAAACGCGAATATGAAAATTCTGTGTGAATCGCAGCGAGAGCGCCGCAAACGCACTGGCTCTACGTATTTGGCTATTATTATTATAATTTATGTAGCCAATAACCGATTCTTGGAATATAACGTCATCAGAAGCACATTTAGACGAGATATATTAGACAGGTTTCTATCCAACCAACCGCCAAAACAAAAAAGAAAAAACTGAAGGAAATATGCGATCCCATCTTGCAAGTTAAACATGCGATGGAACCGGTACAGTAAAGGTTGCCCGCATATATTCAATATTTCGTCAGGTTATAAGATAACTCTTTCATTACATAGCTTCATAAAATCTTTTGAAGTCAATACACAATACAAAGAAGGATCGAATCGATTTTATAGCTACATTGTCTTTAAACAACGCCTTTACAACTTGCATCTGTGTAGCAACTGTGTACCGATACTTGCAGCTAAGTTATAGATATATTGTTTATTTATTATGGATTTGTCCTCTGCAGAGAAAAGAACATTCATGTGTATGCAATTCTTATAAACAATGTAGAGAACAGTAGAGTTTTCTTCACACGATTATTACAATGTTAAACTTTTTTATTAATGGCTTGCTTTACTTTGAAATATAAACGTAAATATTTTCCGAATTCCCAAGTCCAAAAACAAAAGAATTTTGGGATATTATTCATAGAAAAATATTCGAGAAACTGTATATCCAAACTATCTTTCAGTTTTCGTGTGATTGTATATAATCGTGTCTTGCATATAAACAATGTGCTTCATATGACATAACCACAACGACTCTTGTTCCAAATATTGTTGGTTATCGGGAGATATAGTGTGTGAGATCCTTGTTACACTTGTCTTCTCACGTAATTGGCTACATTACTCTTCCTAAATTAACAACAAGTAACGCTGGTTCCACCACCGGACGTAACGCCGGATGTTTTGATTATAGCCTCATTACCACCTTGACACTGGGCTCATACACGTTTCGCTTTCGTTAAAGCTCCTAAGTAGATTAGAGAGTAGCATACAAAAATGAAACTGAGCACAAACCTCGAGGTATTTTACAATGGATTAGTCACAATTCGACATCAAGCTATCTAGCTTCGTTCATCGAATTCCTGAATATTGGCAACTAGAAACCCGCTCCACCTTCGTTAAGATATCTTTACCCAATATTTAAAATACGTATGTCCTTAACTTGCCGTGAGATGTAACCGTAGAACCACACCTATAGTTTCAACGTGATCGGTAACTTGATACAACAATAAAATAAAGACTTTTGTATTCTTACTAAACTTCAAATAAAGTTGACATTTTATTAATATTTTCATAGTTAAAAACGTGGTTGCCTTAACACGATTACAAAGTTCTTGCAAAACCCGCTCAATCACGCGTAAGGTGCAGTAGAGGAAAAAGTTGAGAAATATCTTGTACAGTACTAATAATAATTACAGTTGTAAGTTATAATATTATGTACTTTTTTCCTAAATATTTAGATACCTTTACTTGTATACGAAATTAAAATAAACTGAGCTATATTCAATGAAAGTAAACATTATTACCAAACTCGGTGACATAATATTGAAAAGAAAGAAAGAAAAGCACATTTATTATAGACTAGCGACCCGCCCCGGCTTCGCACGGGTGCAATGCTGATAAAAACCTTCTTCATGAGTTACTCTATCTATTAAAAAAAACCGCATCAAAATCCGTTGCGTAGTTTTAAAGATTTGAGCGTTCATAGGGACATACAACATGACACATGACAGAAAAAGCGACTTTGTTTTATACTATGTAGTGATAGTGATACCTGAAATAGAATATACGGTTTCATGATAGGGGCATAGT
>LQNK01000047.1:427188-446240 GCA_001586405.1 Phoebis sennae | reverse complement strand
AGTCTCTACCGGTTACGTCCACGTCCCGTCGTCGGATGGCTTTGGACCAACCGTTTTATTAGCTTAGCTATGCTCTACAAACGATAACAACTATCGGAGGAGCGTGCCCGCAGGCGCAGCATACACAACACCTCTCAGGGTAGTCATCGTAAAGATTTGTAATTATACACCGCGTCCCACTAGAGCAACAAAAAGTTTAGACCCTTTTTGTGTAGGCGCATTCTATTCGACTTGATTTAGGTTTCGAGGAATTCATAATGGAAAATTTTATTTACGCTAAAATAAATGATAAATTACAAACACAATCATAATAAAGACGTATTTCTGAATACAATAATAAGTATCCACTCAAAACTTAGCAACAATTTACATTTCGTTAACGTAGGTACCTATTGAAATCTCAAAATCGTTTGTGTGTGCAAAAAAAGTAGGGCGATGTAAGCAATCGAGACGTGTCCGATTGTGAATATACATTCTTAATTGCATAGTTGCACTTGTTATTTAAAGTATATATTTAAGTGTCATGTTAAATGTGCAGCTTAGGATGTTATTACTCTATAAATCTGCTACTTCTACAATATCACATGACCCAGACCGCCCAGTGCGTTGGCGATAGCTACCTACCATTGAAATTATTTCTATTTTCACTATCAGTGATTGGCCTTGCTGTTTCTATTTTTACACAGCACAAGTGGCAAAGTGCCATCACAATGTTTTGAGTGCAAACGACAGCGGCACACTTTCGACATTTTCCGCCGCACCTACAGAGACGCGGTTCTTTAATTACGAAAACTGGTAACCGGGTTAATTCTCAATGCATTGTACACAACGTGTGAAAAAAACCATGAAAAATCTTTACAAATTACTTTCATTTTTCAATAAATACGCACCGAACGAGTGGTGTTACAACGCGTTTCCGGATTGCGTACCTTCCGTCATGGTATGCACACGGTGTGAATAATATATCAAACAAAAACCATTACGAATGTGCTCACAATGTACAGTTCAATGACAATAGCATCACGATTCGGTCAACGATCTACCGCAAACACATACGAGATGGATAGATTGGCTACCCTGCGCTTTGAATGGATCGTCAAATACTATTCTTTTCTTGTAGGCACCCACCACGTGTCAAAACACACATCTCAATATGGATTTTAGAGAGAGTTGTATGAAAATAGCACGTGACTGGTCTTCTAAATATCACAGCGGCTAGTACGATGTTCGAATCTCTCGTATCAAGACTGACGTCGCCGCCGGTGTCTCGGCGGCGGCATACGGTACACGCGGCACGCGAAGTCTGTAGCGAACCCGAAGAAGAAGCCGCTCCAGTACAACGCCGGTCGAGGACTGCGAAGCAGCTGCTGGACAAGCGGCGTAAGGCTCGCCTGTCTTGTGCCGATCTCACCGCGGCCACAAATGCCGAACCCGAGCGAACCTCCCGCATGGACGCATTAAAAGCCTTCTTGCCATTACGACAATCCAAGTCTTTAGGAAGACTCGACGGTCTTAAAGAGGTGAGTTAAGCTTCCTATAATATATGTATTCATATGCAATGGAATCGTACGTTGACCTTCACTTTAAGGAGTCTGTCCTTGCCGTGTTACGCTTATGTTTATTTAGTGACAAAATGATGAATGAGATAACACTTCAGTATTAATGATATCGCATACATGAGAGCTGTTAATATATTTTCGACACAAAACATACAATAAAATAAAACTAGGTACGTTAATGAGGTTTACTGTTAGCATGCCATTGTTTAAAGAAATAGTGCTAGTAAATTGCATAATCGTTAACAATCAATTATGTTACCGTATACTTATTCAATAAGAATCCACTTGCTTCAAAATGACTGCCTATTTAGGGTCACTCGACCTCTGTATAACGTCCGTCAAATTGCGAAAGAACTTGTAGAGGGCGTTCCTCTGAACTATGACATCATACGAGGTTTCAAAGATACAAGGGGTCCAACATTTGACGGCGTGACTTGTATAAAATTTTGACAAGTATAAATCGTAGTGCTTGGAATTTTCAGGCATCAAAAATAAGTATTCGTCTTTAATAAAATAGAAATATTTATTTTTTATGATCACCTATCTATTATGGAATGTATTCAATGAAGATAGAATACATAAGTGTGACTGTCCATTTTGAAGCCTTGAAATGTATGCCAAAATACTCGTTTGTTTTGAAATCTATCCACATGTCAAATAAACTAAAGCGAAATCGGAAATGACCAAATTTGCATAGTAATTTATTCCTAGTTTCCTCTATCGAGTAGTACTCAATGGCCTACATTTTAAATCTTAAAATCGAGAGCGAACATTTTAGCGATCATATTAATTTTACGCTGTAACAAGTAACTTAGCTAAAATTGGTTACAAACATCAATCTTTATCCAAATTAATATTTATGATGTTTTAAAACTTCTCGTTTATCTCGTCTAAAAAGATATACGAGACTGCATCTCATTAACATATATGCGTTATGTATTGTTCCTTTATAAATGTTATGTTCTTTTATTAGTTTACCAACTTATCATATAAAATAACAGTTACTTTTTATCTCAAACACATGTTACAAGATCAAGTTTGACCCTTCAACACGCTACATGCCACACATACTAGGTTACCTCAAATAATGACATCAAGATGGGCTACATAATATAGAAATATTACTCATAACTGACATCGATATTTATGTTACATCGTTTCTCTACCTGTTATAAATTGCGTGCTGAATAATTATAACATATTCAACATTTAAAAAAGCTATTTATCGCGGTTAAAAGCGGCCGGATTGCGTTGCGCGTCGAAACATTGAAGGTTATTAATGAACAAGTTTTCTGCATTTATAATTACATTGTCAATCAGCCAGTTGGCATAAATCGAAGTTTGATTCTTCGCGAGACAGGCCCGAGAAGCTGAACCGTTACAAGTTACGACACACGCGAACCTCTGATATTCCGCAGATAGTGCAAGAATGCGATAGGCAGGTAGGGGCAGGTACGCTCAACCTTGACTGCCACGCACACATTGACGCTGTGTCACGACGAATTTACGTTTACGTGTGTGCTATTTGCGCATGTGATTTACAGACAAATGCCACGTCGTCGTGCGCATCTGTTTGCTGCTTTGTGAGAGCATCTCAACGCGTTAACGCCTTTTGTGTCTTCTCAAAGGGAACATCTGCGCTCAAAAAAGCACTTATTAAATTTGTACCTGCCCGGATCAACGGGTTTATAGCGTGCCTCACTAGATTAGCGTCTTCTATTTGCTTTGTCTATTTTTAATGGCATCTTTATGAAGACTTATGAAGGCATACCTCTGGACTAGTAGTTTTATTTTCTAAATAATAAAATATGATTTGTATTGATTTATTACGATAATCATACAAATACTATATTCTACATTTTATTGAAGTAAAGAACAGCCTAAAATTTGTGATTTGCATGCAAATTTTCGGACATAGTAGCGACCATTTGGAGCTATTAAGCTTCATCTGTGTCGGCATTCCAAGAAGCATTTCATTCCATTTGTCAAAGTTTTTTGCAAGCAGTAGCTAAGAGTGATTTGTATAACACTGACTCAGAGATAACGGGACACGAACAAACGTCAACGGCGACGATCAATTAAGAGATTGTGATGGCTTAGAATTCATGGTGATGGAATTTTGATGAGACCGATATAAGAATTTGAATGAAGGGGGAGACCCTGTCACCCAATGATAAGTACAAGGCTCTCACTAAAAGGGTCAAGGTGTACCATTTCGGCATAAACATCTCTCGGGTACCGCAATTTCTCGGTTACAACACAATAGAACAACTTGAATCAATTACAGTTTATCGAGAAGTTGTATGTGCCTAATAACAACTAGTAACTTATGTTTGGGAAATATTTGATTTAACGTCAGAAAGAACATTTGATTGTTATTATAATTTTTTTTATCCTCGAATAGTGGTTGTCATAAAGATATGCTTTTAAAACATAATAAGGAGGTTTTGATTGAACACAATATTTCAATTTGAATTCTATGGAAATGTTGTACTCAGTGCTTTGTTTACTTTGTATTTTGTTATAATCTTTCTTTTTAATTAGCATACAGCCAAACCGTCTGTTAAACCGAATTGCATTGATTCTGATGATTCATGAAGTGTGAACTTTGCAACCTTTAACATTCAAAACGTCGATCACGATGCCAAAACAAACCATTGTCAGTCGTGTTTATTAATTACAATACAAATAGTACCTATCTCATCTCTTCATTCTGAAGACGTGATCGATCAACGGAGCACCGATGCTACAAATATTTATGGGGCCTTGAATCATTCTTGATGTGAGCTTTGCTATAGCATTAACGAGTTTTATAGTCGCTATTTATATACTAAATTTAATATATTTTTCTTGTTATTTTGTCTGCGTGCTAGATTTGAAACGAACACTTTGATAACAAACACTATTTATTTATTTTCATTCATACAATACTAACAATAATGGCGTTAACAATTAAATGCAATAATGCATTAATAGTTATGTCTTTGATTCGAAGAATATTATGAAGTTTGTTTTTGAGTAGTTTTATCTTACTTACTTCTAAATCAGTTACCGTAATATTTATATACCCTTCACGCGTCCTAATGGAAAACTCGTTCGAAATTTACGTAAACACCGAGTTTAACGGAAAGCGAACTAGATTGATTGCTATCCCAGCGGTTCTTTCAAGCTAGGTCTTTAACATGTACTGCCAACCGCCTTAAGTATCTTAAAAGCTTTTTAAACAACTACCCACGTCAATGTCAAGTTCCGCTATGCAGCGAATTGAAAGTAGGAAGATTGAAGTTTATTTATCTATCGCATGCGGCGTATACAAAGTATGAAATATTTTCAAACAATACACAAATGACTTCGGATCGCGCTTGATTGATGTGAGATTGAATTGTGTGTTAGTCTGTGAGGCCAACCAAACTTGTTCGAATACTATGTCAATAATTAATTACACAGACCAATGTCCTACTTAGTTTAACCTTACTACAGTTTGCCACTCCAAGAATTTAGGTGCTATTTCTTTCTTTTATGGTCAACAATGTGCAGGAAACTAAAATCGATACAATAACTTATGTTTACATGAATATGAATGATATTATTCTCGTGGGAAAGCGCCACACTTGAGACTATCAATTTAACGGTGTTCTCTATAATTTATATTATAGTCCGAGCAAATATATTAAAGTTGTAAAATACTACTAAACTATGGATTTTTTTGATATATATATATATACATAATTAGAGTTGAACAAACAGTTTGTCCATATGGAGAACAGTCGTATATTCATATTAATTTCTAAACCGTATATTAAACATTTTTAAATTCAAAAAACACACAAATCTTCAGTAATAAACTAGCAAAAATATTTCAGCTTAAATATATCTTTCATTGTATCTAGGATCGCTGTTTATGTCTTCAACATTCCAATAAATATTTTAACGATTTCTTTTTTTAATCTTTTGACGCTGCGTGTTTTAGGACCGCGATAAAATTTGCCGTCAAATTCTTTTACTATCTATAATATATCTTACAACACAAAAGGAGGATCAGTTTATCCACTTCAAAGCTTTAGTGCCATTTTATGGACCCGTATATAATAATTTTTAAACATGTGTACCTTTAGCCATTATATTTATAATGGACCTCTAAGAAGGATGTAGGCAGTGCTTTTTGTTAGCTTTTTTAAATAAGGTGTGTATTGTTCGATTTCTATTTAAAATAAAAATAATAACTTCTTTATTTACAATTACCATTAATGCGAATCTGTTAATATTCTGTTCATTGTTTTTACAAATGTACAAACATGACTTCATACGTTTTAGTAATATCAAGGTGTATTGAATATGTAATTGGATAAGAAAAAAATACGCTTCGAACGGTTGTCGGATAAAAGGCAAGGAACAGCCAAAGTTTTATTTTTAGAAGTTATGTGCGTACAAAGGAATTTGTTTAGGATCGATTACAAACAATGTCTGTAAACGATAAAGTATTTTAAAAGCATTAAAGCAAACGACACGTACGTATAAAGCAACATACAAATGTTTGCAGCACCAACATTGTGCGCATTATGCCGGAACGGATATATGAGAATTACAACGGATGCTGGCGATAAAATAACTTTAAATATTCGCCGAATATGGATTATATCAATAACAGTTTTCAAGCCTTTGTAAAGGTACTGAACTTAATGTGTATCTTAGGCCTTTATTTGTTTTTAAATCGCGTATTCAATCTTTAAATTACTTATATAGCAAAGTTTTTAAATAATACTTTAATTGTAGACACATGGCGGTCATGGTTAGATTGACGTAACGGAGTAAAATTTTTATCTGCCTTTCTCGGAACTTGTACTAAAACACTACCGCGTGTCTAGATTACAAGTTCAAAATTTCTAAGTGTTGTAATGATTGGTCTTGATCATGGTTTACCAATGTAAACACGAAACTTATTGATCTAACTATAGATATGTCGATCATTCCTATGAATAGTTACGCAAAAATCAATTTTATTGGTAGTGTTACCAAAGTAGGTCTGCAAAAATGCCCCCTTTGTCAGATTTTGTGTAATATTAGTTTAAATATTACTCAATGTACGACTTATCAATAACATCAAATGTTATACAGCCTTCCTCGATTTCTATGTATCGAACACAAAAAGTTTTTTTAATCGGCTTAGTACTTCATAATATTAGGGCGTTCAAACATTCATACAAACAAGCAAACTCTCCAGTTTTATATTACACAGATATAAACCGGCCCCCAAGTTAAATCAACGCTCGATATTAACGTATTTCTTGAATTATTTATTCAGGCATCCATCTGAGGTGAGGTAATTTGAAGTCCTGACTGCAATCTCGAATAGGGGTTAATATACTCGGAGAGTTCTTAAGCACTCACTACATTACACAAACATTATAGGTTTATGCGATTTTATGCTTTTCATACGCTTTAACTGTTATAACGGTTATTTTTTTGTTGCTTTGATTATATAAATTATGTTTATTTCAAGATTAACAGTTTAGGATGAGAGATAAGATTTTATTGTATTCTTCTATTCTTTTTGGTACATTCTTAAGTGTATTTCTTCATTAATCTTATGTAACACAATAGATTTTAACAAAATAATTATTTATTACTATTTAGTTTACTTGTGTTTAAAAGACATGGAATTCTTCAAATAATTATGTAAAATGTTATTTTTGTGTATAATATCTAACTGCCTTGTACAATATTGTTAAAATACATACTCTATTACTCTCACTATGTACGCATCTTGTTCACGCACACTTAACCTCTTAAGTTCAAAGTTAAGACTTCTTTGAAAAGTCACGTACCTCAAATGTTTATTTTCTATGTATTTTAAAACCCTGAAAATAAAAATATTATCTACAATATACATTTGGAATATCACAAAGTGTATCGCTAAAAAGTTACAACATAAATATTAATTTTCCTTAAACTTACGGGACGTGCATCAAGTTTATTTTGCATAGATTATGAATTGGAAAGTTTATACGACAGTAGCCAATATTGAGCGACCTTTAGTAAAAAGTATTGCGTAGTATTAATTAATACTTTCCCAAAACTTGTGTAACTGAAAAGAAGCGAGAGTCGTATTAATGGATTAATAAGGGCGCAGTCACAATAAGAATTATCAATAAATGTCTTTAAAACTGCCGATCAAGACATGAGGAGCAATATAGATACGCTAATTTGAAAAAAAAAACATTCAAATTAGGTAGTATGATTAGAACAGATTTAAGCTTTAATTATCAATATTTAAATCTTAATTAATGTTTTCGAAAATAGTCGTTGGACTACATATGAACGCTTTCTCATCCTTACAATAACAGACTGTCATTTGCGAATATTTAATTCAATGATTATAGCCTTACCTTATTTAGATATTTTTGCTGTTTTATTGGCCAAAACAACCGATATGGATGAGATCTGACATTACCATCTTGGGACTTTTATCTTGACAGGAAAGTATTGTTGATATAAGGCAGAGAGTAATCGTATAGGGAAAGATTGTGGATGCTCAATATTAATCTAAATATGTATTAAATAATATTTATGCCTTACCACTCAATTGTTTTAATATCAATGTAATCGTATTGTTAACTATAGAATATAATACTAACCCATAGACCTAATATTCGTAACAATATCAGTTTGCAAATGTTATCTTTATTCTTTCGTCACTGTGATCGCCCCCCAACAGGCCGATACAATCAATGGTTGAAGAGTATGTATTGAATGAATGACGCAACCAGAATGCACAGCCATTCACACGAGCAATGACAAGTGCAATCCATCTAGCTTTTATCGCTTAAAATATCTTTATACTCCCGCTTGTTAGTGTAATTATCTTACGTGTTTGTTCATTGCGTTTGTGTGTTAACTCTCCTTGATAATTGATGGATTGACTGATCAATTAGAATAGATACAAAGAGTGCTCTATATTCATAGGTATCCGTGTTTAGTTTTGTAATCCTGAATTGTAGACAATATTATTTGATGAATATCTTTGACAATATTATGTGATAACCTTGCAAAAGCTTGCGTATTGTTTTCATATCATTTTTATTTTATTTTTTCGTAGAAATTGAGTTGCCTAATAAGTTTAAACGAAATAACAAGATAAATATATGCTTCCACTACAAAGTTTTCGAGAGTTGTATAATTGTAGTATCTATTGAAGACTTTAATTTCATAATATAATAAAATAATGAATGTCCGAAATTAGCCCTAAGCTTATTTAAAAAGTATGATTTATAAAAGCTTGTTAGTTACTTTTATCAAACAGACAATGATCGCGTAAATAAGAGTCCAACAAAGCAATATCTATTTTCAGTTTAACCATAATATAGCATAAATCTCTTCACAGAGCTTCAATATTGTCCGCTAATGTAACTTATGTGACTTTTCAATACTCGATCAGGCATTAACACGCTCGTATATTGGTAGAAGTACGAAGCTTAACCTGCTCCGGGTGACTCATGCTTGACATCGGACAGTAAGGCTTGTTGTACTTTATTATATACTCATTACATTTTACGGCTGTAAATACAAAGAACGGAGTTAGTAACGTGAGATTTTTGCGTATTGGAATTGAGGAAATGTTTTACGTAAGTCTCTTTGGTCTGTATGCAAAAGGCCTAGGAATTTGGGTTTTTGCAAAGAAATTAGAAAGATGTTTAAATTACATTTGAATACCTTAAAACTTTCTCCTCATTCATTTTAGTATTTGAGTGGCGCGATATAAGCAATTATCGAATATTTAAATATACAAATTTTGCAATATTAACCTAAATTTAAAGTACCAATGATAGGTCCTTGATGTGTTTAATGTTTAAATCCTTAAAATTAAGTTAAGATGTATTTAAATCTTAAAGACAAATGAATTATTACTTGAGCTGACGCTATAAGTGTCATAATCCTTATCAGATAGTACAAACAAGTGGAGCACCTGTCTCCACCCCATTCATGGTTGATGGTACCAACCCTACGTAGGTGTTAAGTGGACGCACGTGTGGTGCGACGCACTTCTAATGTAAACGCTACGGTCAGCTCAAGCATGTTGGTGTTAGGGTTGCCAAAATTTTGGATGTTTCCTTTTGTTGTATTTAATGTTGTAATTGTATGCGAAAATTATATAAGGAAATAAAATCAATGAGAAATAAACTATTATTAAAATTTTATTTAAATATACCCCCTATTTTTGATACTGCTGAGTTTACTTATTTTTTAAATAAAAGTGCCAATTTTTCATCATGCTTTTCACAATGAAAAGTCTCACCTACCTTGGATTGAAGCAAATTTACAAATAAATTACCTTCAAATCCCAAACAGCAAGATATATTATTATTGTACAATATTTTTGTTGTACAGACAACCCTACACGCAACCCTATCGGTGTACTTAACTCCTCAAAGTTAGGTGTATTTGATAGTAAATTAACGGTTTCAATTTACGCTACGTCCACGCGGATAGTGTATTGTTTGCCTTTCAATCAAGATGTTTCTTTGTTGCAGACAGGTTTGTTTCAATATTCAAATTCAATTTACAACATATTCATCTTTTGTTCAATTCTTGCAACATCTAAAAATAATTTTTGATATTATTCAATACATTATTTCACACATATATCAAATAATACAAAGATGGTTACGTTGTTAAGTTTCAGCTGTATTGACATTTCAAGAACAGTTACATTAAAATGTTGTAAACAGCAATAATTTCATGTGGGGCCTTTGTTAAGTTTTTTGCCTCACTTCGACAGTTGATTGACAATATTGATGACTGGCTGTAGATCCATAATGACCTTTTGGTGTTATTTATTGACGAATATTTTTCTCATTTTAATACAATGGCCTTCATTTAGGTGAGATATTCGTACAAAAGATTTGATTATGCGTAGCATAAAAAACCCTATTTCGTTTTTTACAGTTCATACATTTTGAATATTGAAGTCCCTATACAAAACTTTTTTGAACAATATCTGACTTAAGGAAATTTTAGCCTCGAAAGTTGTATTAGGCAATCGAGTCCATTAGCAAACATTTAGTCAATAAGTTTTTTTTAATGTTTATTATGCTTTATGACCATAACCTCATCCCACGCTATAGGTTATATAAGCACTGTATACCATAAAGCGAATGGCTGTTAACTTTTCTAATAGGTAAGCGTATTTTATGTTTTACGTGCTCAAAGAAGGCGTTTAATTTAGTCACGACAAATATCAGGAACATACTCAACCAGTAGAAATCTAAAGTATCTATCAATTATACAGTTTTATGAACAAAACCACGCACTTTCTAACGATTCACATTACGTCCAGTTACGATCGAATGCGTGTGCGCTTGCAGCCAACCGTTAATGCGTCTGTCACAAATTGTCGCCATATTAGATCCAACTATGACCAATTACGCAGTGAAAGTGGTCTTAAATGTTTATCTCACGTCCATCTCGGCTAACAGATCTAATTATGAACTACTCCATCTCGATGGCTCCATAGATAACGCTATTTGCTAACAAGCCCCGTAATTCGTGACTATTAAATTGATTAAATGGCGTACACATTTTTCGGTATGCGAATTATGTAAACGGCATAACAAAATCTGTTACGTAAGAAGATCTTAAGATAGGTTCGGTTAACGGAATCAATTGTCTTTGCTATTAATAATGAACAAACTATACTACGTAACAATACGAGACCCCATTTTAGATAAATTATTGATAGTCAATCGTAAAGTTTATATTAACACTCTCCATTAAAAGTCGCCAATATCGATCTGAATAATTGTACACCTAATGTAAAATCATTTAAATTTAATTAGATTGTAAATTTTCAATTTCCTGTTTTAGAATCGAATATTAATAATAAGCTCTACCGCATACTTATGTAGATTTGTAGGGCTAATACGAATTCTTAGCCGATCGCAGGATCATAGGATATAATGGCAGCAATCCAGGCAATCCCGCTGATTGCTCGGGATGCCCCACAGATTGTAAAGCGTAGCTTCCGCAACAACGGGACTCGCATTCCTTCATTTATATGACCATCATTTACAGTTGCGTATTTTCCTTTTTTTGTTCAACGTCCTGAGGATAAAGAATGATTGAAATGGAATAATACATTTGTATGTAAATATATCTGCGTCTCGGAGGTGTTATAACCTTTCCAACATGCAAATGCGTTGTAATAATTCATTTTGAGCTTTGGTATTCAAATATGTTTTATGACGTACATCAAAGGATCTGCCAGGGTTAAAAATAAATTTCGTCAAGTATGGTCTGTTACAGGATCGTTTCGTATTTACGCTGTTTTTTCCTTGTAAACCCAGTAATAATCTAAAGATTCTCTATATATCTATTTTCTGGTTCACGGTATGAGCAGATAAATATTACCATACAAATTTTACTGTTTCTTGTACACTATTCATTTCAATCGATGAAAAGTAAATAAAAGCTATTAAACTTCTCGGAAAATTATGTAAGGCTTTCAGATACTAAAAAGAAAAGATTACGACATCTAGGTGTGTTTAACATAAAATACTTGCACTTTTCTTAGTGTATAAATAAAGTTTTTTCTTTGAATGTTAAAGTAACGTAATATTCACATTATATATCTATACATTTATACATAATGACAATAATCTCCAAAACAGTTATCAATTAAAAATGCCGTGTAATCTCGAAGCTGAGTATTAATGTAATGCTCAACCAGTTACACAATGTTCATGAAGCGTTAACCTTTTATTTTTTAGCCTTTGTCAGTGTGAGTTACGAATACTTTATCATCGTTTAGGATCTTGTAAGTTATGTATTTGCATGTTTACGATTCGCCCTGTAGGAGGTCTCTCGCGATTTGTTCAGCAAAATGGTCACCATTTGACAGCCAGCTAACTGACCACTATTAAGCGATGGGGGTTTGTTGGGCCTTAATACCATTGCACAATCGTATTTTAACATTAAATTATCTAGCTCTAAGTTATCTTTCCGCTATCACTTACCCGTGAAACATAATACGTTTATAGCAACCGCAATGTTAATGCCATCCTATCTGATGCTGAGTTTACTTCGCGGTGAATACAAGTCTAAGTTTTTCTAAACATTTAATAATAACCGAGTATTTATAAACATTTCTATAAAATATTGCTTTGATATTAAATAGTGAGTCTCTTTGCGTTATTTGCAATGAATAAGCAGTTCATATGCATTACCACATTATTTATGCTTTGTGAGTTACTTGTTTACCAAACGTGTTACGAACGAATTGCACATACAATTATTTTTTGCTTGTGTTCAGTAATAAATTTATTGCCGATTGACTCAGTATCTAAATAAAATTATATATCCTTTACATAAATGCATCTAATGATCGATGATAGATGCAATTCAGGTAAAAAATAAAATCTTCTTTCGTAACATATACATACAATATTTTATATTATATACAAACTGAGATGAACAAACTTTACCGTCATACAATATTACTGTTCATAATACATAATACAGTTACCGTGTACCAAATCGCGTTCAATCAAATATAAGTTCAACAAGGCATTTGCGCTAATCCACTCAGGTAGAAGACTAATGTAGGATTGCGTGGCCGAGTTCACAGGTCGCAGGTTGCATCTGCACTTTCGATTTGAACAAGTGAAAGGCACATCTTCGCAATACAGGTGCCAGCTCTTCAAATTGCAGTGCCATCGTGATGCCATCGACCGCTAGTACAATAACTCCAATCATTTGTAATGTTTGCTAGTTCTATAAGCATTCTGTGGATGAATATTCAAAAATATTGTCGCAATTTTATGCTCGATAGTCTGTTATCTATACTTATAATCTAAAGCTGAAGAGTTTGTTTATTTGATTAATCCCAGGAAGTACTAGGCCTATTTGAAAAAAAAACTTTGTGTTATAGCATTTATCGAGAAATGCAATATGATGGACTGCGGAAACGAAGCCGCACAGAACAGTCAGTAAGGTTAATTAATATTCCAATGCAATGGATTAAAAAAAAATTAATGAATTATTCAGAAGCGATGTGTCATTTAAATTGTTAATTTATCTATTTTATTTATTTTCAAATTTGTCTACTAATAATCTAAACTTTTTAATAATAAACGGATTTCGTCCTTAATAGAAAGAAAATAAAGCACGTAGTTTGTAGTTCATTATCCTCGAGTGCATAGAACATTCCAGAACGAAAACACTAAATTTAAAATAACCGCACCACCACCATTTACGAGGTTGTGTATTACCCACGTAATACCCTTTTAAGTTTATACTTCCTTACAGAGTTTATTAATATTATTCCTAGCGGAAGCTTTGTATAGCTAGGAAGAGACTTCAGTAGGGATGTGAAAAAATTGATCTATGGACTAAGATATATATTATCGATTTTTTATTTTGCTATTTCATACCATATCTTTGGCTTTTTCCTTTTTTAGATCATTAATTTTCATAAATAGAGCTAATTATTGTTATTTATTGAATCGTTTTGTCTATAAAGTAAGTTTTCGTTTAGATGAACAAATAAAGATAATTGTATTGGCTTTAATTTATTGATTTGATTTACTTAAGTATCTGAAAAATTGCTTTTTAAAAAATCGATTATTGGAAAATCGATTTTCCCCAACAAAGTTACATCCTTAGTCTTCAATTTAATACTTAATAGATCCACAGTTCATGAATTAATGGAACACATCGTTATTTATGTTCCCAACTCGCTAAACAGTTTCTCTTTTTAACGAAGACGGCCAGTGCACCTGGGTGGTGATTTAATGAGATAATTTCAATATTTATTTTAATTCGTTATTGATTCATATTTAACGACTTCCGCTCTTGAATCAATGAATCCTAAATGCTTTTTGTGATTGATTTAAGTGCGTTACTTGAAACCGTGAAGATAAGAGAATGCTTTAAGATAATTTTAATGTTCGTGGTACACAACAGTTTTAGAAATTGCTGCAATCGCACTACTTTCAGAATATTAATTTGTTTTGACGTTTTTTAATATGTTTGTATGCATTTTTTTTACTTCTGTAGCACACATAAATTATACGGCTAAGGCTATTAATGGAATTTTATCAAAATCCGATCAGTATTTGCGGCGTGATTGAAATCCAAATATTACATTATAATACTAATAGGATACAAAAACAAAAATCTATTATAAACAATGTCGCTAACACTAACATAGCATTTTCTATTGAAACCGCGAGCGCCTATAACCACGCTCATAATTCGTGCAACGCCATTCATTGCGGGGAAGTGCAAGCCTGTTGTTTCATTAGAAAGCTTCTGTTATTACGGGGCGGTCTCCAACGCAGCAGAAAATTGTCATCGGCGAATGCGGCTGATGTAACGGGAGTCACATCGTGCCAATTATAACCCTATTCCTACTTTCTTGCTGGCTTTTATGGCATATCGCAAGGTAACGAGGTGAAGGATAGGACTTCAATAGTTTATAGATTTAATTTTAAAATCATTCATTCATTTAAATTCATCCAATTTTCGACAATGATATTTGTTTCCAAATATTTTCCTAGTGTTCATTCAAAACGATAAAAATTAATGACCTCCTCGTTTTTTTGGAAAACGGTTAAAAATTATGATGTGAGGCACTCTTTTGTTAGTCCTTAACTTGTTACTGTTATTCATAAACATGAATGGAACGGAATCCTTTTTTCATTAGTGTAATCGAAAAATGTTTATTATGCCAGACTTAGAACTGATATTGAAAGAAACTCGGTAACATACAATTAAAAAAAGTTAAATTTTCTGACATAGTTAATGATCTACTATGTACTTAATTATATAATCTACTTAATGTTAAGTGTTACGTTTTGTTACGATACCCTACAGCTCAAAGTTTATTGTCGCCACTATAATTCATCATTAAAAGTTAACATACGGGATAAAGTGTCAAATATGACCCCAGATCGTCCGATAAGCGGTGCAACGTACCCAGTATACAATGAGGCTTCTGTTATAGTAATCATACACTAGACTCCGAAGACAGCTAGAAAAGGCATTCGGAAGATAGAATGCTTCATATCGAACTACATTTCTGAGCAAGAGTGCGCTGAGAGATAGCGAATCTCCGCTGTGATTGCTATTTCGTCGATAACTCGTTAGCCGATCAAGTTTCCTAATACGACAATTAATAGTCGCCTTTTTTATTTTCTTTATTTTCGATTATTTTTTTGCGTTTCTTCTAAATGTCACTTAGTCATTATATCTATCAAACGACTTCCCTAATTTTGTTGTTATGTAAATACATTTTGGTAAAAAAATGTGAAATGTATTCAAACTGTTGCTTAATTTTTTAGGATCTTAATGTTCTGTTTTTTCCTCATTCCCTTACTAAGAAGTGAATAAAAAAGTATAGGAGCAGTGCTCAATCAATTTCAATAACCCTAAACATGATAAATACGTTTATCGTATAATACATTAGTCTCGTTAGAGTTAGATATAATTTTGCATATTTCAGATAACATTAACGTGTCAGTAGAAAGCGATTGAGCTACAATTGAATATCAAGTCGTGAAGGATAAGTGAATAGTACATGCATATATTATAATCTTGCAATCACTCTACTTTCTCGCTCCATGCAACACTGTATTTATAACACATACGATTTTCCTATCTTATAAGGTATAATTCGTTTTCCGTTAACCGTGGATTGAAGATATTTTCACTTACTTTAAGGTCAGGAAGGAGGACACAACTTAAAACTTTAACAAATTTAAACTGGATTTTTAAAATTCATTACTGAAATTTTTAGGTTAAAGATTTATTCTTCAGAATGTTAAGTTTTATTGGATATGGATTTAGTATATTTTCATAGCGTTTTCTCTGTTAGTTTTTCTTTCTTTTTATGTGTAATGTGATTGAAATTCATAGGTTCTGTGAAGAAATAAGTTTATCTATCTTCCTATTTTATATTATGGTAACAGAACACAATAACCCGCGCACAAAAATTGTAGTGTAGTATAAAGTAACTTCTGGTAGAAAGTCGTGTGTTGAGCACAACATTGTAATTGTATCGTCTTGGCGACACGGCGTGCGTGTGGATTACACTCCTACCAAGATATATGGTGGTGGATATTGTAATTGAGATGACCGATTACAATGCATATAATGCATATGCAATGCTATACGTTGTTTTTAAGTTTTTATTATAAGAACAGCAAAATAACATTTCCAGTGAAGAAGTACATTTTATGTTAGGGCATTAAATATTGATAATTGTAAGTAACCCACTATTTGTACTTTTTGTGTGAACTGTAACTTTAAGAATGTGTAAAAAAAAATAAGAAATATTTCCTAAGTAACGATAAGTAAATGAAAATATATATCTTTTGGTAACAAAAATAATGCGGAATATTCGAGACAGTCATGCATGCGCTTTCGTTCGTGGAAATTTGAAATAGTTAATGGTATTTATACATAATTTAACATTGTTCCGCATTTTCCTTTCAATTTCATATGTATTGCAATATATATATTGAAAGTTTTCACAATTGCAAATAATTTATGCCGCAAGGCGTTGAAACGTATATAATTAACACTTTTGCTCCGCGAGTAGTGCGGTTATCTGCAAGGCTGTTGCACAATCAGGAGCATCCTCGCTCCCAGTAATATTTCAGCCAGGGGTTTCGTGCGAAGGGCAGTAATTAGTGGCAATCGATCTTGCAGCCTCGCCCGTATATGGGCGGCGCGGCGTTGGCGCGAATGCAGCAATTGAGTGCATTCACTTGCGCACTCCCCGGCTAATTTCTCTATCTTTAGCCCGCGGTGTAACTGACCGGGCTCGGCTACCGGCTAAAGAGAAACTGCATTAGATGCGTCCGGTTTGTGTGCTCACGTCAAACCGACGAACGACCACTTCCCCTTATTGCCACTCGGACGCGAGATTGCGAGTCATGTCGTGTAATCAATACAGTTCTATATTTCATTGCCGGCCCGATCCCGTTTCGCGGGTAATATTGAAAGTAGATCCAGTAATTGTAAGCTATTTGAGCATTGATGTTGATTGTAGCTACTCGCAAACTACAATAATTTTCTTGAAAGTGCATGTCATAATTCTAAGCCATTTTGATATTATTAGAATCATTTTTCCCGGCGACTAGGAAATAGGAAGAACGGGAAGTTACGATTATAACAGGATGTATAAAAACTCTATAGGCTTATGTATGTTTGGACTAATATTTTACTACACGAAAGGCGTAAAAAAGTGAAATAAAACATTAATAGAAACGACACTAGAAATTAAACATAAAAACTGCATAATGTAAACAAACTTTCGCTACCACTACTGCAAAGTTGTTTGTTGTTTTAAGCACTACATAAACAGGTGTCCACAAAACTCGTTGTAAGTCTACAAAATCGTGATATTTTTTTCTTACAAACAGGTTACAAGTTTTCTTCAACCATATTTAGTATGATATCAAATCTCTAAGCAAGCGTATGATTGGGTAACATAGCAATAACGACTTTTTTGCGTCTCCTTGCAAATGTACTCATTCATCAAGTTTTTAGAGCTTTATGAGAAGTAATAAACAACCCACGTGTGAATCTGTTATTAGAAAAATAATCCATTGATTTAAAAGAATTGAGCTGCATTTTATTGTTATTTTAACGAAATAATCAGTTAAATACGTCGTAGATCATATACAAATCACCATAAATTCAAATCCACCTTAGCTTTAACGAGGGAGTGTCCCTTATCAATAAAATCTATTATGATCTATATGTTCTGCTGTATATCAAGCTTTTAAAAGGTAATATTAAGTCGTTTCATTTTAAATGTCCAAACCCAATATCTTGAACAAATAACAATGACTCGTGACCTTATCTCCTACGATAACATAAAGGGTTTTCAATAACAAAACATAATAGCATAGTTAAATAAGCTTTCAAAGAGGTATATTGTGCAAGGAAAATGTATAAAATATAATAATTAGAACACGTGTAAGAAACGAATGTCACGCGGTTCCACGGATGTTGCATATATGTTGCGAAAATGATTTATAAACTCCGCTTGATGATAAAATTAATAAGCTTATTGCATATCAATAAGGATACAATTACAGTTTGCGTTATATTAATCCTTGGATTTTCTATTACAGGTAAGCTGTTTGACAATTTGGTAAGGTATAGCAGTGCGCGATTTTCTGCGGTCTTTGAACATATCTTTTTTATGTCATATAAAACCAGTCTGTCATCTTATTAGGTACTAATTTTTATGTGATCTAGTTTTTTTTTTCTAGATTTTCTTAACATTTTTAACATTATCAGTTCATTAATCTCTCTCAAACACTCATTTATGTACTAGTAAGGTAAGTAAGATCTTACTACAAAGTAATGTAGCTACTAGAAATACCAAAGTGACTCAGCTTCATTTGCGTCCTTTAATGCATGAAACAAGAAAATATACTTCCTAAAATAACATCTCGTTAACGATCGACTTGTATGAATAAAATT